>JAPVRG010249893.1:0-21801 GCA_029783565.1 Rhagoletis cerasi
CCACCTCTGCATGGTTGTAAGTCATGCAGAGCCCCTGCGGCTTATATCTACCGCTTAAAACTCCGGAAGAGTTTTGGGGGGGTGCACCAAGCGGGATTGTGGTGCACCTGTTGTTTTGGGGGATGCATCAAGCGGGATTGTTGAGCACCAGATATTTATTGGAGAAAAAGTTGGGTAGGCGCTGTGGCCGATGGTAACTCTTGTACCACCTCTGTATGCTGAAAGACATACAGAGCCCCGAGTGCAATGATGCGTCAAGTTAGCATGCTAACTGAGCATCTTGATGCGTCAAGCTAGTTGAGCATGAGCATGATTTGGTATGCCATAGATTGACTGCTTTAACAGGTTGTGTCATGCTGCATTTGAGAAGTGCATGTGCATTATTAATTTCTTATATGAAATTTTTGCACATGCAGCTTTGTACATATTTGTGTGTATGTATGTATGTATGTGCTTTATCTTTGGTTTGGTACCAGTTGATTGGGGCTATAGCATACCTTTAGGCACTAGGTGGTATTAGTCGCCTAAACAGTAGGCAATATTTTGGGGTGGGGGTTTGAACCCCAAAACCCACCCTTGGGTGCGCTATTGCGAATATGCATTTATCAACCGCTGAATTCAATTTCCCGCTAAATAATTTACTAAATTAGCCGAATTTTCCCTCAATACAGTTCGCTGTTTGACGGTTCGGCTAAACTTGTTAAAAATATGCGGTTCATCCCGGTTTGAACATTAAGAAGTACGGACGCCTATCAGCCACCACCCTTCATCTCACACTCAAAGGTAATATTATTACATATATGTATATATGTACATATTCACATTAAAACCAAAGACAATTCTCAATAAACATTTGTCAAGCTTATTCTTAATTTAAACAAACATACTTGTATTTTCTTGTGTCTTCGTTTAATAAAACATTGATGCCCTGCTGGAGCCGCGGGCCACATATGCATCAATAGTTTCCATGGTCTTTTTTTAGTATTTAATTAAATATAAAGTTGGATGTATTCATATGAAATAAACATTGATATATAAATTGCTTTATATTTAATTAAATACTAAAAAAGTATAAAAAAAAACAATTGTACTTTAGTGCGCTATATAAGGGCGCATATTTTTATGAACACAAATGTTGCTGCTAGGATCTAGCCCAGTGACATGAAGCGACATGTTACTTTCAGTCCATCAAATGTGTTAAATAATACAAAAAAATATATAATTTTTTTCATATTTTCAAAATCCATTTTCACAATATCAGAAATAGTCCACAGCTCTTTTTAGCAGAACAGATGTAATTTAAACCATAAGAAATGTGATCCATTATTAAAAATTCACGCATAACTACACACTTCCGCAATGAGAGTTTTTTTTAGAAAGTAAATATAGAAAATCAACTAAAATATTTTTGAGTTCCAGTAAGATTATAAATTGATTTATGAACACTGTCACGCCCCACAGCAGAATGTACGACACAAAATAACTTTTTAGTCAGGGCTCTGGGGATGTCCTTTATGTTAATAAGTTACCCCTTTATAGAAATCCGGCAATGAATTTTGTCCGCCTATCTTGTTTCACACTACCCACTCTGATGCGGTTTGAAAATAATTTTTTGAAAAAAAAAGCGACTTTGAAGTTTACAAGTGAGGTTTACTTGTACATTTTGTTTTTTCAATGTGTCCATTAATTTGTCAAAAAAATAATGCAACCAGTCCCTTTTAACTTTCTCTGTCACATGCATATGTGCATATATTTTAATTTTTGTTTTCTTAATCTATGTTTAGGCGCCATTGCTAACACCAGTTGCCTAAATGCATGCTATGTAATGCTGCATGCGCAAAAATTTCCTTCATTATATTTATGAAATTTATGCACATGCACTTCTCAACTGCCATTTAATACAACTTTCTTAAGTTACTTAAAAAATAGCTAATATCCTAGCTTCATCTAAGTTTTTCATGCATTTGAATCGACTAGTCAAATGACCTTAATTAGGCGATGGAAGTCGGTAAGCCCTGACACCTAAAAACGTTACCCTCTTTCATACAATATCCCAACATTTGATGCATGTTCATAAATCCACTCTTGGCTCGTCGAACATCGCCTTCTACGAGTTCAGATGCAAATGACATATCGCAATCCAACTTAACTAACGACCATTTCTAATGCCCACCGTCAAGTGCCACTCGAATAAGTGCGCGTGTCCGCATCCGTTTCGAATGGCGGAAAAAATTGTTAGTCTCTGCTTTCATTTGTTTTTCTGTGACACGTCCATTCGTCGCCACAAACTTGCGGCCAACGGTTACATTTGTAGGTAGAGCTGGATAGCAGCCCCTGGTATGCACTACATTTCACCGCTTTCCAAGCTGACACACGAAGCGCTTCTGTGTTGTTTTCGAAGCGCTTGAAGTGAAGGTTATACATACATATATTCGCTAGTTTGTGTGTACGTGTTTTTTTATTTGTGCCCACAAATGACATGCAAGCCGTGTTCAACTGTTCAACTGTCATTGTCCAGTCATTTGTGATTTGATCGATTTCGTGCAACGATGCCTTGGACGCTTTTCACTGCGCGCTTAGGCAAGGAAAAGTCATACATAGTTTGACTGCATTTTATATATGTACATACATATATACATACTTGTGTGTTTGCCTTTGTACTCGTACATATACATATCTACTTTGCAACCGCCGCAAAAGCGTGATGCTTTGCTCTACTTGGCCACACTTGCCAGTTCTGCCACGTCACCTAGCGTTTTTAGTTTGGCTTGTGTTGCCCGCCCTGCACTGAATTGAATTGGTGTGGCATGGTGTGTGGATTAATCGGGAGTCTGCACGAGAAGACTACCTCGCTTCTACAAGTACATATCTACATGCATACATAGCTCACAGTGTGACGCTGCATAAGTGCATAGTGGACAGCTAGGACTAGCATAAGTTCAAACGGATTTGCGGGCATTCCACTCCAATTTCGAGACATCAAAAGGCCCATTTCGAAATGTGAAACTCAGCTCATACCAGTAGCAAATTGGAGCCTATGAAGTGCTTGAATGTCTGTAACTATGCTGCTGGCGCTGAGATTTATGTTGGCCGATCCCTAACGCGGTCAGTCTGATGCCTTGTCTGTCATCCGCCTCTTTGTATGCACGACCAGCTACTTGGCTTACTTGTCAGGCGGTCTCGTGGGCACAAAAAAAGTTCACGGCAAGGTGAAGGGTGCGTCGCCAAGAGTCACGGACGTCTGTCGTCTTGCTGATAAACGGAAAAACGCTTGCGTTTACTAGATACGATCCGTTGATTTTCTGCAAAGTGGTAGCAGAGAACAGCTTGCGAGCACGCAGTTAGTGCCTAACCCGTCTGCAAGAAGTCCGCGAGCAGACTGTTTAGTTCGTACATTTTTAACTTTCAGTAAGCCTCATGCTTTTCAAGTAGAAACGTCCTTGTTTTTGTTCTTTTTCTTTTTTTGTCTTAGTGTTCGTTTTCGCGCACAAAAGTCAACAGAGAGCGAGAGTGTTCGTTATCTCAAAAAAGCGGATTAAAACCTGTAACCCTCTCGTGGTCTAACTTCACTTTTGCTGGCCAACCAACTATTTGTGCACGACTATCACTGCCGCCAACGATGACTACAACTTGTGCTTAGCCCGTAATGTGCTCGTCAACAAACGATGCCGTTATGGGCCAAATCATTCAACTCAAATTGAAGCTTCATAAAACCGAGAAAGGGAGAGAGAGAGAGAGAGAGAGAGGAAGCGACCAGTTGCTTGTGGAACGTATTCGACCACTCCACACGCGGCCGCTGTCCGTAGCCGGCTCTGACACTTACGAGCGCGACGTATTTGGGCGGAAGATACTCCACCCAAGCTTGACTACGCGCCCAGCGGAGACGAAGTCAGCGTCTCGGTCGCCTTCCACGTACCCGCGACGCCCGCCTGACTTGCTTATGACTGCGAGATTCATTCAGTAAATGCCGCTTCCACTGCCCAGCTGTTGCGTCTCCATCTTCATCTTGTTGGCGCTCAACGTGTTTTGTTACAGTTGTTCGTCTGCTTCCTCAGCTCGTTGTTTGAAGAAATTGAGCGGCTCAGCTGATGCTGTTAGCGACGAGCGCATTTGTACGTTTTTGTGGCTTTGTTTTTGCTGCTCCACAATGGGCATGCAAGACGGTGTTTCCCTTGTTGTTGTGCTGCCGTTGCTTGCATTTTGTTGTGATGTTGTCTATTTGCTTCAGTTTCGTTTAATTCTCTGACGATTCTAAGTATTTTTGTTTTGTTGCTTTGGACGTCTGTCTTGTCTGCATGCATTACCTTGTCTTGCCCAATTCCACTTTAGGGTAAACTGAAGCGTTAAGATCACTTTAGTTTCAGTACACCACCGCGTAGCAGAGAAGAATGGTCGTGACGCGCGCCAACTTGGCTTTAAAAACTATTTACGTTTACAGCTAATTTGAAAAGGCCAACGTAGACCGTTATTGCAGTCGTCGTCGTCGCCGGCGTTGGTGGAGCGTGCACATCGTATTATCCGTCAAACTCATCAATGCGCTGCTCATGCGAGGGTGTGCGAGCGCATCTAGTGTAAGTAGCAGCATGCGTATTTGAGTAGAGAGGGTGGTAGTAAGAAGTGGTGTATCGAGAAAATAAGAAGAAGCAGTACTATATTAGCTAACGATCGACTGGGCCTCATAAGCGGATTCGCGCGTTGTCGATAGCGGTTTTGCTGAGCGCTGACTGCTGAGTACACGGCTCGCTACTAACTGAACTCCACAGCTTCGAAGCGGTCACCGTCAGAGTCGGCTTTGTTACAACGTGGTATGCAACGTTCACGTCAGCAGTCGACTGAATTAGAGTAAATTTTAATAGACGCCTGTGCACTCGGCGGCGACTGTTAGCCGCGTGGCGGCAGCGATTGCTCAAGTGGCAATTGTTTGTTACATTTCTTCAATGTGTGGACGGTTTTGTAGCTCGGTCTTGCCATCCATATTGCTTCTTCTTCTAAGAAGCCGTTACTGTCGTTAGCCGTAACATTGCCATATCTGTGTGTTTGTGTATGTCTGTCTGTATGTTTTTTTTATTGTTGCAGACTTGTTTTATGAATGCAGAGCAAGTTTTTCGTGCTCACCGCGATCGTCTTGTCGAAGCAGCAGCATCTCAGCTCAGCTTCAGTTTGTCTAGTGAAGCGTTGTCGCCGTAGCGTTTTGCGATGAGTTGAAGGAAATGTACGTCGGCTTTGGATTGTACGCGCACGTCATCCAGTCAGCAAGACGATCTCTTACTTTACGGTTGTGTTTTGTCGCCATGTCCGGTGGTGGTCAGGACCCAAATCGGACTAATTGAATGTGCTTGCAGTGCATTGAGTGAATGAGTGTTGCGCGATCGCGATTTCAACGGGTACTCGATTGTGTGCGCGCGCGCGTACATCTGCGTGGTGTGGTGCTACGCATCTAACGGACACTTGAAGTTTAGTCCGCAATAAAAGTAATGAACGCCCAATGGTATTAACCCTTTTGGGAGCACTCGTTAGGATATAACCACTACTAATCTGTGTGTGTGAGAAGATAATTAATATATAAGAATATAAAAATTTCGCCATTTGTGTTTCAATTATGATAAAGCAAATACGTAAACTCGTTTATATATGTACACATATAGATATACAAGAAATTAACAGTACTTCAACGAGAAGTAGTTGGTAATTGAATTTAAAATAAGGTGCAATCAAAACTAAGGCAGAAAATAACTACAATTACATATAAGCATAGTGACTAAATTAAATTTAATGTATCGTTTAATTGGAAACGTTGCGGAAGTTTTATGACAGCAATTCAAACTAATTGTCCTAAGTGGTAAATGTAAACAAATTGACGTCCCATCAATAAAGAAAAATGAGATATGCATAAACTTTTTTATGGCAAATAAAAGCAAAGTGGAAAATTTATGAAAGCGTGTAAAAACAGAGGTCATTTACTACAAATTGAAGACTAAATAAAAAAATATAGTTAGATGTTACGGAAAGACATGCCAAGCTAGTTTGAATAAAAAAAAAAACAAGTTAAATTAAATAAAATTAAAATAAATTATTAATCTAAAAAATTTATTGATTTGTTTATTAATTTCAGTTCAATTAAATTAAATGGAATGAAATTAAATAAAACAAGAAAAAATAATTAATTAAATTAAATTAAATTAAATTAAGTTAAATTAATTTAAATTAAATTAAATTAAATTAAATCAAATTAAAATAAATTAAATTAAATTAAAATAAATTAAATTAAATTAAATTAAATTAAATTAAATTAAATTAAATTAAATAAATTAAATTAAATTAAATCAAATCAAATTAAATTAAATTAAAATAAATTGAATTAAATTAAACTTATCTAAATTGAATTAAGTTAGAATTAAACTCAATTAACATAAATTAAATTAAATTAAATTAAATTAAATTAGATTAAACTTAACTAAATTATTTAAATTAAATTACATTAAATTGAATTCAACTAAATTAAACTTAATTAAATTAAGCTAAATTAAATTAATTAAATTCAATTAAGCCAAATTAAGCTAAACCAAATCAAATTAAATTAAGTAAAAGTAAATTAAATTTAATTTTATTTAAATGAATTTAATTAATTAAAATAAACTTTATTAAATTAAGGTAAGCTTAATTCAATTAAACTAATTTAAACTTAATTAATTAAATTAAATTCACCTAAATTAAGTTCAATTAAATTAAATTCAATTAAAATAAATTACATGAAATTAAATTAAGTGAAATGAAATTTTATTCCATTTAATTCAATTCAGTTCAGTTCAAATAAGCAAAAAAGAGGCAAATAGAGTTCAAAGTCAATGTGGCTAAAGCGTGAGCATATCCCTTCGCCCTAAATTCAGAGGAATGAAGGATTCGACGAAGTCTACTTATATACCATACATATGTACATACATTGATATACGTGCGTACATGTGTACTTAAATTGTCGCTTCTATGTTCTCATTATAGTTAAAGCGCTGTTATGCGCGCTTTCAAATTGCGAAAGGAAAAATCTTATTTCCCATGTTAACACTCGAAAACATTTACATTTTGCAACTTTTCAAAAATCAATAAAACCTTAAAGGTCTATCTTCAACTTAAATAATGCGAACTCGAAAGTGACTTTATATGCGTGGTGTGACTACATCTAGAATTATTTTTCCAAATTTTTTTTGAGCTAGAAGGCTTTTCAAAATCACCTACTTCGCCACATCTAACAGTGCTTTCAGGCACAAGAGCAACTTGAGCTTAGGTATAAAGTACACACTTAACAGTACAGCCTAATAAGGTTGGTTGGTAGAAGCGTCGCCTGGGCACGTACCCAGGACCCAACTAGTGCTTATAGCACCATTTTGTTTAGTGATGATTGTTGTTGATGAAGGTTGACTATCACGTGTATTCTTTTATTTTTTATTTAACGCTTTAGAGATTTTAATTGAACAAATTTTAAATGTACATATCGTTACCTTAATATAGAAAGGCCCTAATTCACAAAAGCCATAACTCAAATACAGTTTGAAAGTTTAATAAAAAGTAGAGTTCTGCAGTTCCAAATTTCGTCAATTCGCATATTTCTTAAACACAATATTTAATCTAGTGCTGTAGTAACTGCTTTTCTGATGAATCTGAATTCCAAATGAAAATGAGTTAGGACCTTTTTATATTAAGGTAACGATATGTAAAGATTATTGCATGAAAAACCTCTCAATTTTTCTGGTTCTTTGCTCGGCGCCGTAAGCAAAGAAGATTTTGTTGACACTTCAAAATAAAGACCATGTCAAAACTGTTGCCAGAAGTCGCCTTGAGAAAAGGACGATTTAACGGCACTCTCATTATCAAATCTTTCAATTTGAAAATAGGTATACACTTTATGTCACCACCATCACCAATTGCTCCTTACCCAATTCCTGTCAAGCGCGGCGCTTAAACGCTAGCGTCACTTGCCAGTCAGAAGTGGCAACCGTTAGACGAGACGAAGAATTATCACAGCCACTAAAGACAACAAGCAAAGAGGCAAACTGAACACCACCAGCAACAATTTTGAATCGCCAACAAATCGGACTTCATATTACAAAACAAGAACAAAAACAACAAAGTACAAAATTGTCAACTGGTGTGAGATATTGTAAGCAGCAGCAACAGCAACAAAAAACACATAAAGTGAAAAAATGGCGTACAAGAAAATAGTGCAAATAACAAAAACAATAAAAGTGTTCGTAATAATAAAACGACAAGAAAATCGGCTGTAAAAATTAACTGCAAAGTGCAACAACTCAACAACCAACATCCGTCGGTGTACCGACAACTGCATTAGGAAGTGTTCGCTGCGTGTGCGCCTGCTCGCTCACACGCTCCACAACAGCAACACCGTACACCGCAACAAAGGATGCCATCAAATAACAACAACAACAACAGACAACACTGATTTGCAAACGACAGCCATTTAAAATAACGGTCACAACGGTCACTAGCTGCCCACAACTGCACAAATAAAGAAGAAGAAGAAGCTGAAGCACAGTATAGCGGTAGTAAGGAAAAACTGTACTGATCATTTGAATTGTGATTTGTGATTTCTTCCTGCCTGAACGACTGGTTGTCAGCCTCGCAACCAACCGACCCGTCTGCGCAAGCAAGCGTGTTTATCTGCCTCGCGGCCGGGCAACGGATATCCGTTCCGTTTGCAATTATATTGGGTGTCTGCTGTGCTATTAATTGTGAGCAGTCTCGTTCAAGACGCGGGAAACTTATGCGACGTGTCGTACGAGCTTAAACGGTCCCTATATACAAGCACACACACACACACACACACGCGTACCTTTGGCTATCCGTTGCTCATTTGCAATTTAAACGGAAGACGTATTCACAGCATCTGAGCCATACAACGGAAAGCAGTTGTAATAGGAGCGGACCAGTACGACGTCGACGTTGCAGTTAGCTGGCCAGTGTGGCCCAACGTCGATGTTGCACAGACTTAAAACAACAGCATCAGCAGCAACAATAGAAAAGCAGCAACGCAAATTCAGCGCAAATGGTAAGTGTTGGGCAACAACTTGAAGTGGTCAAATCCTACAAAAATGAACGTATATATACGAGTTCATGTAATCGTTACTCTAAGCGCATTTGTCAGACTGAGCAGGTAAAAGGAATAAGTTATTCGCGATAAATTGATAGGTCATGTTTTAATGTGCATGAATTTAACTAAAAGAATTAGCTCCTCACGAATTAGGCAGCAGGTGAAATTAAGACATATGTATGGGGCCTTAACTCGTTTTCTTTCAAAATCCTTCCTCTTACTATTCTACCACCAGCGGTACCAGGTGGATAACTTTCGGTGCTGGACCACTTGTGTCCCAAGCGGAACCGCTTTAACTCAGTTTGCTGCACTAATAATGTATATGGCGTTGTAAGTCACTTGTATGCGTTTAATATTTCACGAAATCATTTATTTACGTTTTATGAAATTATTTCATGAAATAACAAACGCTTAAACGTAACTAGTAATAGTCTGAGGTATTCGCCGTCGCCAACACGCACAGGCCCGTGAATCTTTCGCAGAATCTCTTTCTGGAATAATCTTTATCGGATATTGTCATTATACATACTTTTGCGGCTTATACCACCACGGCCATCATTGGCGAATTAATAATAATAATAATAATAATAATAATAATAATAATAATAATAATAATAATAATAATAATAATAATAATAATAATAACAATAATAATAATCTATCTATATATATATACTAATTATATACTAATTATATAAAGAGAAGTCCATTTCTTTGTAACATTAATAGCTTTCAGCAACTACCATATTCTAGGCCAAAAAAAAATTACTTTTTTCCGGTAGGTGGACCAGGGACCGATCTATTCCAAAAGATCGTATTATGGTCCGATTTGCTTAAAATTTGGTACGTAGCTTTTGCCTAGATTAGCATATAGGATCCTTTTTTTCCGGAAAGTGGACCAGGGACCGAATGGTGAATGGCACTGTTTGTCCCACTTTCCAAGCTGATTGCCAAGAGCTTGGTCTTTTAGAAAATGATGAGCATTGGAATGACACTCTCAAAGAAGCTGCCTTATTACAGTCCCCATAACATCTTAGGGAACTGTTCTCTATTATAACAGCTTTTGTCAGCCACCAAACTACATGTCCTTATGAACCACATTCCGGCAATACTCCTGCGAAGACATTTTTTTTAATGAACGTCAGCGGCTCAGTAATCCTGGATTGCCATTTTGTGATCGCATTTTTAATAGAGTTTTAGTTTTAATCAAGGATAAGATCTAATCAGCTTTGGTATATCCCCCCCCAAAAAGAAATCAACAAAATTTTGAATCCATTTATGAAAGTAATTTGCGATGCCAATGCGACCAAAACGTTTTAAAAGAATACTTGAGGGAAAAAATTCAAAAATTAGTCCCAGACCAACAAGTGGTGTATGAAAAAGTTTTTCAGAGTAGGTGGTACAGGTAAAACTTTTCTGATAAATCTTTTATTGGCTTATGTGAGATAAACTGGACGTATCATCGGGAATAGCAGCAACTTTGCTTTCAGGTGGCAGAATTGCTCGCTCCACATTCAACTTGCCATTAAATGTATGTATGCAGGAGCAAACTTTTTGCAGAATTCGAAAAAATGGTCCACTGGGAAAAGTTTTACACAAAAGTTTCATAGCAATATTATAGAATGCATTATTCTTACAGGATCAGCAGCAGGACAAACAGCGTATATATCAATGATTCCAATAGACGTGCCATTTTAGTACAAACGTCTTCAGTTTCCTGTAAAGGTTTCATTCGCTATTACAATTAACAAATCTCTTAATTTATGGGAATTGATTTGCGCTCAGACTGCCTTATACATGGCCAATTATACGTTGCTTTATCCATGATTCAATAATTAATGGTTCGATAACCTGACAGTTGTCTCGCTCCCACCGCTCCCTTAGGGCCGAAACCGTGTTGCTTCTTTGCAAACTTACTTGAAAAATAGTAGGTCGCGTATAAAAGAGTAGTATAGATTTTTGTACACAATATTTATTTATAATTGTATATAAAACTCATTTAACTAAATGAAATAAAAAAATCAAATTATGATACTTATATAATTCTCGTGATAGTTTTATTTTAATTGTGGGACCTAACGCAGTTTGTATAAAGCTAAATAGCGCAAAAATTGTATAATTCACGAATATTTCTTAATATTTTATTTAATATTTCGTTTGAAATACCGAATTTCTTGCAAATACATTAAAATTTACAAAAGAAATTTCACTACTAATTACCTACTTTGCGTACTTTTCTACTAGCATTCATTCTTTCCCCTTTCTCCCTCCTTCGTAAATGCAGCCTTTTGTAAGGGAGTGTCAAAACGCAACTGTCAATAATTATCTAACTTTTTATTATTGAATCATGGCTTTATCAAAAACTGGAAATACCGACAATCAAACCACATTACTGCCTTAAATGTCAAAATAAGAAACGTTGTGTATTTCGAAGTCAGTAAAAAATATATCGGCCTTATTATGTATCACGAACGATTCGTCTGCAGACGATAACGTCTCTGATTGCGATTTTATTACTCTATCCATCATCTTCGTCTTGCTTTTGATCGATTACGTTACAATCGTCTCGGTTACGTTTAAACCGGCTAGAATGATGCCGCCGGACTAATTTTTGAAGCATTCTTCTGCAGACGAATCGTTCGTGTTGCCTATCGTTCGTTATACATATGTAATAATGCTGTAAATCTATATAGAAAACAGAAAAAAATTGTTTTTTCTTTAAAACCTTGCATTTAAGAAAATGCGTACAACGTCGCGTACGAGCAGCTAGTACTAATAATAATAATAATAATAATAATAATAATAATAATAATAATAATAATAATAATAATAATAATAATAATAATAATAATAATAATAATAATAATAATAATAATAATAATAATAATAGATTTGCCCTTACACAATATGTTAGTGTTTGGCCAAGCTTTTCATCCGATTTGTGGCGTACGCCTTGATGTTGTCACACAAAGGGGAGGGCCCTACAGTTTTACTCCGACTCCGAACGGCCATTGTATTTTTATGGGAAGCTGTGTGTAATGGAATTACAGAAATACACTCGGAGGTTCGCCATTGTCTGCCGAGGGGCGATCGCTGTTAGCAAAAGCTTTTTTCTTTTTTTCTTTTGATGTTGGTCGGAAACTGGAATTGAACTCAGGCCCTGCGGAACGGTAGCGGCCGAATTTGACATTCACTTATGGATACTAAAGTTTGGGAATAGTTTGGTTGAGGCCCGAAGAAGACTATTCCCCTGAATTAGAAATAATTTGGCCATCCTTGTTTTCAAGTAGCGTCGATTTCACAACTCCTTTGCCCCGTAAATCAAATTTTACATTCCCTGCGACTTACTACGCAGTATTCAAAACGAATTAAAGAAAAATGGCAATTTTCTAATCAACTAATTTAACAACCATCTACCAGACTGCAAACTACTTGCGGTCATTGAAGGATCAGATACATCTATAGTGGCCTGAAAATATAACCAATTAGTTGCGCTTGCCTGCAGTTTTATCAGTGAGCTGTCCATAATGAGGGACACGATATCGAACCGAAAGTATCGATATGGTACTCATTTCAAGTTTCGAGGTAAAAATATCGGGTACCCATTAGCATAAAAAGACTATATATCCCAATTATCGATAACGGATTCAAAAAAATTAAATCTGTACATTGGTCTCGTTTTCTAATAAAACTTTTGCCCATGTAGAAGTTATCGCGCCGCGCCTTCAGAATGAGTACTTTGCGTGAGTTCCGTTCAAGTCGAGTTATTTCTTTTCACACAAGTAACACATATAAGTTTTAAACATAAACTAAATCAAACAGATACAGTTTCTCGAAATATATCGACTACCGCACCACCTGCCGATAAATTTTTTATTTTTTTTTTAGTTATTGCCTTCCGTTTGGCTAATATACATTCCAAATATGAAACAAAGCGCATTAATTCCTTGTTTTTTCATCGAATTCTGAGCTAAGTTTTAGGTTTCAAGTAACTATCTCTTCGAAAAGTTGGTTAAAATTTGATTGCAAGATTTGACCTAAACAAATATTCATACATTATACACACGCAGAAAGTTAAATAAGAGCTTGTAATTAAGTTAAGTTTTTTAAAAATATTCATAGAAAATACGTGTGTAGAGGTTTTCCGATACGGGAATTCATTTCTGATGTTTATTTAAGTGTTTTTAACAAAACTGCTGCTTTTAACATTTGCAATGACTATGAAAACACTCGGATTCAACATGGCGTATGAGTAACGCTGGTATCTATACTTTTTTTTGGCAGTATCGCACTTCTTTTTGGATTCCGAAAATGAATACTGCTGTTTTTTATACTTTTTTTGCTACCTAAGTATATAAGCTAACAAGGATTCATTCGTGGAAACCAGCTATAAAAATGCATAGCTCCCTAATAAGCAAACAATTTTCAGGGAAAAGTTTCACCGTTTTTATACCCGAGCGCACTGTGTGCACAAGGGTATTATAACTTTGTTCACATAACGGTTGTTTGTAACAGCCTAAAGGAATCGAGAACGATATAGACATATATATACCAAAATGCTCAGAATAAAAAGAGAAATCGATTTAGCCATGTCTGTCTGTCTGTCCGCCCGTCCGTCCGTGTACACGATAACTCGAGCAAAAATTGAGATATCTTAATAAAATTTGGTACGCAGGTTGCACTTTAGCCAAGGTAGGTTGGTATTGAAAATGGGCGAAATCGGACGATAACCACGCCCACCTCCCATATAACGGTAATTTTCAGAAATGCAAAAACTGCGATATTTTAGTAACTACTGAAGCTTATTGACTCAAAATTGATATATACAATGATATATTAACGAGTAACAAGAATATTTTAAATTTTGGAAAAAGGGGCGTAGCCACGCGCACTTATGGATTTATATGTATATCTCGGTAACCGTTCTACCAATTTCAACCAAAATTGGCACAGATAGTAATCTGGGTCCAGGCTAGAAAATGGTCGAAAATGTTTGAAATCGGACGATAACCACGCCCACCTCCCATATAACGGTGATTTTCAGAAATGCAAAAACTGCGATATTTTAGTAACTACTGAAGCTTATTGACCTAAAATTGATATATACAATGATATATTAACGAGTTATAAGAATATTATAAATTTTGGAAAAAGGGGCGTAGCCACGCCCACTTATGGGTTTACATTTATATCTCGGTAACCGCTCTACCAATTTCTACGAAACTTGACACAAGGGTTGGTGTTGGTCCAACAAAGAAAATTGCTGAAAATTTTTGAAATTGGACGATAACAACGCCCACCTCCCATATAACAGTAATTTTCAGAAATACAAAACTGCGATAAATCGGTAAGTACTGAAGATAATTTACTCAAAATTTATGTTTGCAATAATTCCTTAGCAAAAGTACGAGTATAACAAATTTTTACAAAATGGGCGTGTCACCGCCCACTTTTGATTACATATGGTTGAAATCGGGCTAAAAGTACGCCCACTTTTCATATAACAGTAAATTTCAGAAATATTAAAACTTCGATATTTCGAAATTTAGAAACGGCAGTTTACTCAAAGTTGGTACTCACAACAATCTCGTAACAAGAAGTAAGATTTTTATGGACTTAGGGAAAAGGGGCCACGTAACGTAAGGTTTCAGTATCGTGAAAAAAAAGATGCTTCATACGTGCGCCGGGTATTTAATGTTCGGTTTTACCCAAACTTAGACTTCTTTACTTGTTGAAATATTGAAATTTTTTTTTTAATTTACAAAAGTCGGGCATTTTCACATATTTTCTTTAACTGCATGTAAAAAAAATTTGAAATTTTTATTTTTTTTAATATTTAATTTTTTTACTTTATATGCTGTGAAAATACATGAAAAGGTCAGATTTTTTTAAATTCGAAGATATTTAAAAATTTCAAAAACGGTGACACTTTTACCTGAAAAATTTTTGCTTATCAGGGAGCTTACCCCCACATACCTTTTCCTCAAGTTTGGCAGTTTGCTTCTGGGACACCCTGTATATATCAAAATGCTCAGAATGAAAAGAGAATACGATTACGCCATGTCTGTCTGTCCGTCCGTCCGTCCGTCCGGACGATAACTCGAGTAAAAATGGAGAGATATCTCAACTATTGCGATAAGGACGGATGGTATTGAAAATGGGAGAAATCGGACAATAACCACGCCTACCTTCAATATAACGGTAGTTTGCATAAATGCATAAACTGCGATATTTTAGTAACTACTGAGCTTATTGACTCAAAGTTGATATTTGCAATGATATATTAGCGATTATTAGCTTTTTGATGCATATGTATATTTCGGTAACCGCTTTACCAATTTCAACCACACTTGGCAGAAGTGTTAATCTTGGTCCAGCATAGGAAACGGTCGAAACTTTTTGAAATCGGACAATAACCACGCCCATCTCCCATATAACGGTAATTTGCAGAAATACAAAAAATTCAGAGCTGGCTTTAGAGAAGCAGTCGAATGTCTTTCGGAGGTAGAGCTTAAGGTTTGTTGTGGTAACACTTTTTATTGCAAAATGTGTTAATAAAAATATTTTTGAAAAGTATGCGTATTTTTAAAGAAAATTTTTTGTACATCACTATTATATAAGCGATTTGTGCTATTTACTACTACCTTCAAGGCATTATATTCGTTTTTGGTTTTAAAAACTATATCATAACAAGATCTCATTTTTAAAATAAAAGATTTTTAAGTCGATTTCATGAATTTTATTCAAAAAAATGTGGCGGTTTTTGGCGATTTTTTTTCAGAAATTGCGCTTTTTTGACAATCTGGAAACCCTGCAGCTGCTTACAGAACAATTAGGTGGAATCATCTCAACACTTACTCTTAAGCTGCCTAGATTTTTGAGGCTACGAAAAATATTTGCTTACGAACAAAATAAATGTTTCTCTACAAAAATTTATCAATTTAACTAAAGCATTGACACTGTTATGAACATATAATAACGACCAAAATTATTTGATATGATAGTTTATATTCTAGCTTTTTGAGCTTTATTTCTTTGACCATTTAGCCTTTTCTCGTAAAAAAGAGGTCTGGCATCACTGACTGGGATTTTTTAAATTGCTAAACTATTCTTTTTAGTAGCGTGAAACTATAAAAATTTGAAAAATTCGATTAAATCAGCAATATCTCATCCTCCGTTGCATTCGAATTAAAAGTACATAAGACCAAGAATGTAGATAATTTTTTTCTCTTCAATTTTGGTTATTATGAAATTTCAACTAAAGTTCATATTTAAGGAGTTATAAGCCAAAATTATAATTTGGAGAATCGGGGTCGGCATAATACGTAAATGGCGTATAATCAATGCATTCTTATATTTTCGAACGTTTTGGTAGATCGTAGAAAATTGTATTGTCCTCAAAAGAGAAGAAACTATTTTCTTACGTGTTTTTCTTATGGGAGAAATAAACGATCGATGTGGCACCTCTTAGAATTATCGTAGAGAGGAGAGATTATTGGAGGATCATCACTGTACCAAATACTAAAATTTGAGCCAGTGTCCAGTCATATTGCAGAATTTTTTTTTTTTTGGCTTGGTCTAATGTATATGTGCATACATAAGTATGCAAATTCCTTTCAGCCCACTTAATTATTGAGTAAGCACTTGCCTAGGTACCAACTTAAGCAAGTGTCTTCATAACTGTACCCATCTAGCCATGCAAGCTCATAAAATAGTTTACGACCACTTTGGCTTCGAGCTTATTTTCATATTGAAAGTATTAAAGTTGACACTTTGCGTGAGACAAATGTTCTGAACATTAACCATGGGCATGTCCGTCGCCATCATCATTAAAATCATTGATGCAAATCCCTAAATACGGTAATAATCGGCGCATTAAAATCATTACTCATTACACAATGCATTACAATGCGATACTTTTAGTCTCAAGGTGGACAAAACGAAGATGCAGAAAAATTAAGAACGATTTTTTAATGATCATTCATAAAGTTATTACGTATTGCCAATGTGTAAATGCATGCTGGATATGAAGACATTCGTGAGAGCAGAATAATTGATTTTTTCATGGAATTTAAAAAACTTTTTAAGACTAATTGGAAACGATAATAAATTTGAAATCACTTTGCAATCACTGTGTTATAATTTTTTTATGAAAAATTGTTTTATGTTTTATTTAATAACCGGCCTGGAGCTCAAAATCAACGTATAAATTAAAAATTGGTTTTATATTTTATGGAGTCACATATGACTAATCAATGTAATTTATATGTACCGCAGTAAGTAAGATATTAACTTTAATAAAATTTAAATTAATATTAACGCCACTTTTATTAGAAACTCAAGACCAGTGGTTTTTTACAGCGAAATTGTTCTTCTTACTTTGCAACACAATGTGGTATTGAAAAACTGCACACAATTCATTGACACCTTATACAATTTGAATGGAATATTCAATGGGCCTAAGCATTAGTCCAGTGTGAGTTCTTTTCGAGATATCAAAAATTTTAAATGTCTTTGTTGATTTAAAATCAATACTATCAGGCGCGCTCCCAGTTCCATCGCCCCGAATCGAATCACCCCTTTAACACGGCACATTGTTACAGGGCAATTCTGGCTAAGATAGTTGAAAGTCTTTTATAAGAAAATCGAAAGACAGTAAGCAAGACAAGAAAGACTTTTGCTATTCTAGTACAAAAGTCTTAGCAAAAAAGCTCTCTCATTCACCACTCGTGGTGAAATTCTCTTTTGACAGAAAGCACTTGAGCATGTTCCAAATTTTCATTCGAAAGATCCCAGTCCTCGTGCAGAGGATTTTGTTTTTCTTTTTTTTTATTTTACTATTTTTGTTTTTATGTTAATTTTTTTTTCTATTTTTGATTTAATTTTTTTTCTTTTTATAATGTAATTATCTTTTAATTTCTAGATTTTATTGTTTTAAAAAGAATTTTTCTTGCAATTTCATTTAATTTTTAGAAACTTATTTTATTACTTTTATTTTAATATCATTTTCTTTTTGTAATTTAATTGTATTTTAATTTTTAGATTTTTTTGCTTTAAGAAGAAAAATGTGTTTTGTTAATTGAATTTAATTGTTAAAAAGTTGTTTTTCTTTTTTTAGTTTAATTAAATATTTTATTAACTATTTAAAATTTATATTCAACAAATTATTGAGCTTGAGGCCGTTTTTAATGAAAATTCTTGTGGAAAAAACAACAATTTACATTTTGGTAAGAATCATAGCTGCTATTTCGGAGATCACCACATCTCCTCATCAGACTCCTTTCACTGGGATTTGAACCTGCGACTCCAGTTTTCAAAGCCAGTGGGCTACCCACTGCGCTAAGTTCGACATGTAACTTGGTGTTGCTTTTCCACATTTTCATTTGTTAAGCCAATCTTTAAATTTTTAGATTTTTTTAGGAAAACTATTTTTTTTTAATTTCATTTAACTCTAACAATTATTTTATTCTTTTATTTTATTAATTTTTTTTTAAATTTAAGTTTCTTTTCATTTTTAGATTTTGTTTAATTTTAAGAATCTTGTTTTAATAATGTTTCTATTATTTTAATTTAATTTTTTTAGTTTAATTTTTTTTTAATTTTAGTTTTTATTGTGTTAAAGAGAAACAAAAATTTTGTAATTTAATTTAATTTTCAAAAAAATTTACTGCTGGAAGACAAACAGAAGAACACTAAGACCTCCTCGCTAGCAGATCTTTCAAATTGTCTTTCGAAAGACAGAAAAGGGCTTTCAAGATAGTTGCCAGAATAGCCAATTGTCTTACGAAAGACTTTTGTCTTTCGGAAGACTGTGGTGAGTTGAAAGACAGTTGCCAGAATTGCCCTGTTAATTGGATTTGAGAGTTTATTGCTGTTTTTTTTTTATTTTTTCCCTTCATTTCCTCCCTTTCTTTGCTTTGGCTTTTTCTGTTCTTTTTTGCTCGGACAGCTGAGCTCGAGGTTGAAACATACCCCGAAATGTTGGATATTTGGATTTATTTTAGTTTTTCTTATTTTATATTTATTAACATTATTAATGAATCACATCTGATACATGGGACAAGTTTTGTCCTTTGTCCCACCAGTCCATGAATCATATATGTATGAGCAAAATCAATGCTGACTTCAGATAAATTTTTCTAGGTATTTGGCAAAAAAAATATGAAGGGTACGCACGACACCCCGAGTCAGAGAGTAAAAGAGTAAAGTGTAAAGAAAAATTTCTTTCTAACAACAAAATACCTTGATTAAAAATTTACTTTTGCACTCAACCTTAACCTATGACCCTTATAGGTTAAGGATGAGTAAAAATTTGCCCCAGGTGGCAGCCCTGGTAAAGATATTCCAAAGCAATAATTTTTGCCATCAACACACCACTGTGCTAATGTTAGCTAAAATTTCTTCATAGAAAACTCAAAATTATTCCTTATTACTTATGCACAGAAAAGGAGAAGGTTAAACGAATATCAGAAAAGGAGAAGGTTAAGCGAATACTTATCTGCATGTACGCATTTATCGCACGTACATACATATGTATGTCGTCATGTATTGTATGTATGTAAATGTTTTAATTCTCTTTCTTTCCTATTTTTCTATTTATTTGAATTTGTGCAATTTTAATAACATTTTCCATGCATTATTATACAAAAATTGCCCCAAATATATTTGCATTGCCATTTTTAAGAGGACGCGGCGGGCGTGTGCGTCTATCGGCGAATGCGCGCGAGGCCACAAGAACGGAACACACGCGCACACATGCATGCCATCCAGCGCGCACTTATTGCATTTTGATGCAGTTGCATTCCACCCACAATCGCGCCGCCGCCGCAAAATCTACCGCATTGAAGATGCAATTTGGAGTACGCGCGCGCGCTCGTGTGCAGTGAACAGTAAAGTGACAGTCGCCACACAGACCAATAGTCAGTTGGGTCTGTCCAAATACAGAATGCATTTGAATTATTGAACAGCTTACGTAAAAGAAGCGTTCAGTGAAGAAAAAAAATTGTGCGGTGCACGTAACCAGATAGAATGAAGCGCGGTGTAGAGCGGCGGGAGCAAAGACGCAACAGCCTTGTCCGCTGGAGACAGCGGTGTTTTGCCTTTTCAATGGTGGCATAAAACGAGAAAAAGTAACAGCAGACTTTTACGTACAAAGTGTTATTTTGTGGTGTAGCAAAACGCGAACGCAAATCGAATCGAAGTTAATACAGAATTGCAGAGTGTGTATGTACATACATTTGGGTGTATGTATTTGTGTTGCGCGCGCTTAGAGTTTATTTTGTTTCACAACTTTCCCAATTTCAATTTAAAGCGAACAATTTCGATTTACATTTACGGCAATAATGGCAAAAATATTGCTGACTGTCAGCGGGCATGAATGTCGGTCGGCCCGTCGATAGCAGACGACGTTCCGCAGCCAATATAACGTGACGGCAAAGTGTGGCCGGCAAGCGCAGTTTTTTTGCTGACGTAGCTTGCTAAGCTACGGCGGGCCGAACGATTATCGGTTTACCCTAAAAATCAGACACGCCAAGCGGTTAAATATTGCAAGTTAGCAGGTGAAGCGTAGTAAGTACAGTCGCAAGAGGGGAGAAGAAAAGTGGTTGTGATAATGGCAAGTGGAGAGAAAAAATGTTTTCAATTATTGCAAAAGTTGTTTTTTTTTTATTGCTTGCTGGATTTTTTTCTTTGCTTGGTACTAACGGACTAAAGTCAGCGCTTTGGTGTAATCATAAACGGCACATAATTACAAGCAAGGCGAATTAAAGCTTCCGGTAGGCTTGGTCACTTACAAAACACATATGTACATACGTGCGTGTCCCACTTCCCATTAGGCTAAAGCTCATATTTACATATGTATGTTCATACAATTTAGCTTATAGCAAAATAGTGCGGCATTCTCTTGCAAATACTTTGTTAATGAACGATTACTTTTAAATCAAAACAAACATCGTAATACTAGGGTTTTAGCAATTGAGGGAGGGAAACGCATACAAACTTAAATATATGTATACTTTTTGCACACCAATAGATGTACACTAGACTGGACTTAAGAATTTTTGTTTACAAAAAGGCTGTTCCGCCCACTCAAATTATTCCTTTTTATGAAGATAATAAATTTCCAAAGCCTTCGACAGATTACTCCAGGTTAAGGCGTGGCACATGCCCACTGAAGATGCCAAAACCGGATTTTTTGTAATAAGAGATATGACAAATTCTTATAAAAGGTTTTAAATGTGCATTCAATATATTATTTTATTAAAATTTACTTACTATTTATGATTTCTATTATTGGCAAACAATTAAGATACTAGAGTTCGCCCAGTGGTTGAAATTCAACCACCACAACGGTCAGCATCCTTATATAAGATTAAATTATATTCTTGTTTATTTTGGTTCACTTTATTTTATCTTACTTTATTATATTTTATTTTATTTCATTTAATTCTACTTCATTTCATTTCACTTCATTTTACTTTATTATACCTTTCATGAACATGAAATGGTATATTAACTTTGGTCCGAGCCTAAAAAATTGTAAGTACCAGAAGGAGCAGAGATAGACCCATCAATAAGTATACCGATATGATCAGGTTGACGAGTTGAGTTCATTAAGCCATGTCCGTCTGTCTGTTTGAACGCAAACTAGTCCCTCAGTTTTTGAGATATCTCGATGAAATTTGGTATCGACATGTATTTTT
>JAPVRG010249894.1:0-13785 GCA_029783565.1 Rhagoletis cerasi
GTACCTTTGTCTACATATCGATGGTCCTCTGCAATAACGACACAATTCAAAATTCAAAAAATCAAAACCCTTACTACTGTTAAGTGGCTCATGTCTCTCATCCTTGTCTGATCCATATCTAATCTTCACTACATACTTTAGTAATCCTTACTACTTACTTTAGTAAGGCTTAGAGATGGATTAGTCAAGGATTAGAGACATGAGACACTTAGCAGTAGTAAGGGTTTTTATTTTTTGAATTTTGAATTGTGTCGTTATTGCAGATGACCATCGATATATTATAAAAAATTTTAATTTTTAAAGAAACCACCAGGTATCAATATTCAAAAATTTTCGATTTGATTTAAATAGTTTTGCGGTAAGTCAAATACTTTTGACCACATAGCTGTCAAATTTCACGTAATTATCAACCATGATATATGCCTTTCATTTGGTAAAAATTACGTAACGACCAAATTTATAAGTCGGATATATGGCGAAAAGATTCGATGCATCGCTAGTTTTCCAACGAGCGAAAAAATTCATAAAAGTGCGATAGGGGCTCATATCTACTCATCGAAGCTGGGTGAAGCGCATTATTGATTGATATGCCGTTCATCTCTGCGTCCTTGGAATATCCTTGGAAAATCTTATTGAGGATTCTTAATTTTTATCGTTCAAAATCTCCTTTTCGTGCGAGAGGAAACTCTAGCACACTTTTAAACATTATTTTGCTCATATTTTTCAAGTTAGTTGTACTAGATTTGAAGAAACAATTTCGCTGAAAAAATTAGCGATGTAATTAATATTTCACAATATCTATGTCAAATAGTGCTCATATATAGCATATTTTACTACTGTGTCATTTCTGTATTTTATTTATTTGGGAAAATCTATCGCGTCCGTAACTCGTACTATACGTCGTAAAAAAAAGGCGAGAAATATTTTCCATAATTCATGTCTACCAACCAAAGGCATTCTTTGACCTCCATTTCCACATTCAAAGAAAAAAAAAGTTTTTCTCCAAACATCGATGAATTTTGAAGATTTCTACATGCATTAAAAAAACACTTCCCTTTTTGTCGCGTCCGTACCTGTTTTTATTTGCGTGTACCTTTGTACTTAGCTGTTTATCTTTCCAAAAATTGTTTTTTGAATATAGCACTCTTACAATGCTTTGCAATAAGTATAGTATAGATACGATCTTTCTGTTTCTTTGTTATGTCGAATGTCGCATCCGTTACCCAGGATATGCCCATATAGCATTCTTCATATATTAAAAAGAAGTGCTAAAGTGCTACAATTTACAGTACTATGTACATTGGACCGTATCGAAAAAAGTACGCCCCCTCATATTAAGTGTTTTTGAAAAGCATTTGAAAAAATAATACAATTTTTTTTTTTGGACAACCCTAGTAGTCGCCCAATTTTTCTTCGTATCTTCGGCATTTATAGTCGGATATTAAAGTGTGATACACCAATGTTTTTGTCTCGATGGGGGGGTTTTCCTATAAAAATTCATTGACCTCAGGTGCTGCATAAAAAAAAAACAAAAAAAAAAACAAATCCAACAGTTGGGGTTTTCCGTATGGTTTTCCTACTTAACAAATCGAAATACTTTTTTCGCAAAAGATGAATGATTTTTGACGGTATTTAATTTACTGTCATTAGGGCAGTACGTTAGGGTGGAAGCAACTGAGATATGGTGGGTAAGTACCACAATGGAGCACATGAGGCCACTGAACATCCGTAGGGAAACCCCCCTCCTCGAGACAAAAACATTGGTGTATCATAGGTTAGGTTAGGTTAGGTTATCCTGGCCGCCCTCATCCGTATAGGAAAAGAGCACACTTAGGCCTCCATGGGCCCATTGTGATGCCATATTTGAGACTCCTAGCGTCCCTCCTCCTACCTCAGAAATGGAACCAATTTGTCGCTCTGATTAAACGAACAAAATCGTAGACACTGGCCGAATCCAGCTCAGCTAGACACTCAAAAGAATATCTGAGGAAAGAGCGTCGACGAGCCCATGCCAAAGCGAGACATTGGCATAGGTAATGCTCCACGCTTTCGATTTCCTCTTCATCGCGGCAGCTACGACAGTAATCGTTTGGCTGCAGACCCATCCTGGCGGCGTGTGTCCCCATGAGGCAGTGCCCGGGGAGAATTCCGATAACATGGCGGAGCATTGGTCGCTCCAAACGGAAGAGAGGGCGAGATCTACGCTCATCTAACCTAGGCCAGATGTGTCTCGCTATCCTGCACGTGGGCTCCGCAGACCATCTTGCATTTGCCCGTTCGATGAAATTATTCTGCAGCCAGAGTTTACAAGAAGATAGCGGAGTACCCGCATTACGAGCGGTACTGATGGCAGACAGTTGGGTTCCTTTCCGAGCCAGCTCGTCCGCAGCACAGTTGCCCGGTATATCTCTATGACCTGGCACCCACACAACTTGAGTAGAGTAGCTACTTGCCAGCTCATTTAGAGTACGTCTACAGTCCATGACAATCTTCGATGTAGATTTATCACAATTAAGTGCTTTTATAGCTGCCTGACTATCTGAAGAGATAGTTACTGCATGTAGATTACTAGGAGAGTCGATCAGCCATCTAGCAGCTTCATAGATTGCCGTTAGTTCGGCCTGAAAAACGCTGCAGAAATCTGGCAGACGAAAACTGAGGCTAATTGAGAGCTCTTTCGAAAAAATCCCACTTCCTACCTTCAGATCTAGCTTGGAGCCATCGGTGTAGATGGCTGTTGAATCACAGTAGGAGGTCAGGACTGAATCCTCCTCCCATTCACCTCTTGAGGGGATCCTCGTTTGGAAATGATTTTTTAGTCCAGTAGGCGGGACTGTGTAGTCCAGACGCCTGAATTCTCATGGAAGATCTTCCAAAATTCTAGAGTGTCCAAATCTTGTATCACTCCACTTGATCAGCGCGTTTAATCTAACAGCATTGCAACTAGCCTGCAATTTACCATCTGGGTCCACAGGTAGAAAATGGATCAAGGTCTCTAGGGCTTTAGTCGGCGTAGAGTGCAACGCCCCCGTGATCATGATGCACGCCACCCTTTGAACCTTTGTTAGTCTGTTTTTGATTATACATTTGTCCACGGACGGCCACCAGACCGTGATACCAAAAAATAGAATGGGACGCCCCACCGCTGTGTATATCCAGTTCACAATGTGGGGCTTCAAGCCCCACTTCTTACCTATTGCTGACTTGCAGGCATACAGGGCAGTTATAGCCTTCTTGCAACGCTCTTCGACGTTGCGCCGCCAAGTTAGCTTTCTGTCCAATACAACGCCTAGGTACCTGACTTCATCCGAGAAGGCCAGCGTAACACCATTCAAGGAAGGAAGTTGCATCTGGACGGTCTTAATTTTCTTAGAAAAAAGAACCATGGTTGATTTCCCTGGATTGACACCAAGGCCAGATTCCTTGGACCAGGTTTCCACAACGCGTATGGCGCCTTGTACCAGGTCGCATAGAAATTTGCTTACCTACTGCCGTCAGGGCTAGATCATCAGCGTAAGCAGTTACCTGACAACCTGTGCTCTGTAGCCGAAGCAGCAGAGAATTGACCGTTAGATTCCACAGGAGTGGGGAGAGGACACCGCCTTGCGGGGTGCCGCGGTTTGCGTACCTTATTACCGATGTCTCTCCCATCTCCGAGTATATAATTTCTGCTGCCTAGAAAGCGGTGAACAAATTCTACCAGATGGTTCTCCAGACCGAGGTTAGTTAGGGCACGGAGAACAGCCTCTGGGACAACATTATTGAAGGCACCCTCGATATCAAGGAATACGCCTAGTGCATACTCCTTAAACGCTATCGCCTTTTCAATGGTGCTAACAATACTATGCAAAGCTGTATCCACAGACCTGCCTTTCCAATAGGCATGCTGACAGCTAGATAATTTACTTATATAAATTTCCTGTCGGATCTTCACATCCAGTAATCTTTGCAGAACCTTCAGGAAAAAAGATGTAAGGCTTATCGGTCGAAAGTCGCTTGGCTTCACATGGGATGGTCTACCGCCTTTAGGAATGAACACAACGTTCGCCAGTGTCCATTCCTTGGGTATGAAGCTAAGTCTGAGACAAGCCTTATAGATTGAGACAAGCATCGGACATAGAATGTCAGACGCTTCCTGAAGTTCGGCAGGGAAGATGCCGTCCATGCCTGGAGATTTGTAGGGCTGGAAGGACCTTATGGCCCAATCTACCCTTTCTACATCAATAAAATTTATATGTTCCAAGGAGCATCCAGAAGGTATGTGAGCAGCTACAGGCTCCTCAGTACACCCTGGGAAGTGTGCGCTCATTAAAACCTCAAGCATTTCCTCTTGGGATGATGTCCAGTCGCCATTCGGCTTTTGAATAAACATTGGGTTCATGGGATTTTTGGAAAGCACTTTCCGCAAACGATTACCCTCTGATTGTTTCTCTATGCCATCGCAATAATCCTTCCAGGAGTCCCTTTGGGCTTTCCTGGTGGCATTCTTAAATTTCTTCAGGGCTGCTTTGTAAGCAGACCAAGAACCATTACGCTTTGCCGCGTTGAAGAGTTTCCTGCTTTCCTTCCTGAAAGAGGCGATTTCTTTGGTACACCAGTGTGGCTTCCTCTTTCCTCTCGGAAGTACAATTGGGCAGGATGCAGAGAAGGCCGTGTTACAGGCATTGGTAATGCAATCTATGGCTTCTTCAATTTGTTCCGATGAGCTTAGCCCACCGAGAGAAGCAGGGTTTGCGAATAGAGGCTCCGCTTCATCAGATGGTAGCAGTAAGCCGTGCCTACTGAGAGAAGCGTCGTTGAGCACAGACTCCGATAGTACCTTTCTAAACATAGTCCAGTCGGTACGTCTCTTGTTCCTATACAGGACCGGAGCCTGAGATTCAAAAGAGATTTCAAATGATAGGTACATATGATCAGAAAATGAATGGTCGTTTAGTACATGCCATTCCTTAATGTTCTCGAAGAAAAAGTCGGACGTTAAAGTAATATCTAGTACCTCCTTCCTGTTCCAGGTAACAAAGGTGGGTCTACTACCAATATTACAATTAGTTAGATTATAAGATAGTATAAAATCAAATAGCAACTCACCTCTAGGGTTGATGTCGGTAGACCCCCATAACAGGTGGTGCACGTTTGCATCGGCTCCTACCACGACGGGAAACTTCCTTAAATTGGCCTCTTTCACCACGTCCAGTAACCGAGCGGGGGGACAGTCTTGGCAGTCGTGAGCCATATAGGTGGATACCAGCCAGAGTTTAGTGGATTTGCCCTCCACATTTATGTTCACAGTGTCTTCATCGCTAAAATGAGTGAGTAAATTATAAGAAATAGTTTTCTTAATTAATATACATGCTCTGATCTTACCTGCCACTGGGGCCGACACAATTTGGTAAGCATCAGAGCTAAGTCCGCAGACCCTGTTTATTACAACCCAGGGCTCTTGGACTAAAATTAGCTCCTCCCTTTATCACTAAGGTGCAGGAGCAGAGCTGCGGAGGCTGCTTTGGAGTGGTGAAGGTTAATTTGTAGGACCTTCATCCGCAGCCTTTAAGGAGTTGTCGCCGTCCATAGCCCCAGGCGCGGTACCTTTGGTGGTGTATGAAGCTGTTTTTGCACGTAATGTAGGATTTAAAGATATAAAAGTCATTGAAAAGTTGTTGTTCACGAGCAAGAAACTGTCTTCTGAATATGTAACCAAACTTACTCCAAGTGAGTTTGCAAATTTCAAATACGGTCCTGTAACTTCATGCGATGTAGAGCGTAGCTTCTCAGCGTACTCTTTGATCCTTACTGAAAGGCATAGGAAATTTACTCTTGAAAATTTAAAACAACACATGATTGTATACTGCAATTACCAAAATGATGTGGAAGAGGACATGTAAAAATTTTCTTTTGATAAGCATAAATACATACATAATTCCATGGCAAATGCATTATGACTCGATCAAACATTGGTTTCTAAATTTTTATTTTCTTTTGCCAGGTTGACTTGGAGTTTTCATATACATATATGCCTTTTTCAGTACCACTTACGAAAATTCCATAAATTCTATATAAAGGGACTCATTCAAGTGTTCACATGTTGAGTTTTTTAATATCCATAATGTTTTTCAAGTTAAAATTTTTTTGTTATTGTTTTATAAAAATATTTTTCATGCTTTAACAAAAACTTATAAATCCATTTTTCAAACTTAATACAAACTTTAGATAAATTTAACAAATTTTCACACATTTCGAACTTTTGAATCTTAAGAACATTTTAGGTGTGCAGTTGTATAGCCCTAAAAGTTTTAGTATGATAAAGTGCAAGTTTCAAGGGGCGTTTTATAAAATCTTGCGTTGATTTTTTGAAATTCCTTTGCGAACGGTCTTGCGCATTTTATTTAAAAATGATTTCATGTTTATATGAAAAAAGTGCAAAATTCCCAGAGCAAAAAAAAAAGTCTAACAATCCATTAAATTAAAATTTTAGCCCCTTGAAACTTGCACTTTATTAGACTAACATTGTTCTTAAAAATCAGATTCAAAAGTTCGAGATTTTGTTGAAAATTTGTTGAATTTATCTAAAGAAAATTCCAAGCCAACCTAGCAAAAGAAAATAAAAATTTAGAAACCAAATTTTGGTCGCAGATATAATTCACAAATTTTTCACGTATACATATGTACATACATATGCATGTAACTTTTCCAGTAAAAATTTATTTTTTCTCGGAGCTCCCTGAAGGAACTTTTCGTAATAAATTTGGCATAAACGTTATTTTTGTTGGTTTTCCAGCATTCCTCATCCTCCCCAAATATGTACATATATTTAATTTTAGAAAAGAGTCATATGCCTAACATGTACATAGTACTTGTGTGTTAAACAAGTGTGCAATACACTGAATTAATTTTTAGCCTTTTCACTTTCTTTTTTATAATACAAAATAAACAATAAATTGTTGAATATAATTGTTAAAGGCCAAAAAATAACAAAAACAAATACAAAATTTTTGGTATATTAACTTGAATTGTTTAAGTATTTTTGCTCTCGCTTTTAATTAGTTAGTAACTAAAATCAGAGGTTTAATGCGAAAAGAATTTTAAGACTGACACTGAAATAAAAGCATTTGTTCTGTAACAGTAAATAACATTGTCCTTCTTTTAATCAAAATTAAGGAATTTTATTGTGCATATTTTTTTTTATTGAGCATATTTCGCTGATTTTAGTGCTTATTTTATGCGCATAAAACGGGATTTTTCGCGCATATTTTTATCTTCTCTACTAATAACAGTCAACCAGCGTTTACGTTACAAAAGGGTATATTTTTACAGAAAAAACTTACTTCAGAATACTTCAGTGAAGTAGGTAGTCCAAAAATAAGCAAATGTTTTCGAATAGCGAAAATTAGTTTTCGGTTACCACTCTAATAGATATATGTACGTATATATGTGTGTATATGCGGACATCTATGCGTGTATGTACACTTACTTATTTCTAGTTCTGCGCTCCTTCACGCTCTGCAACTCAACATGAATGTTTACGTTATCTTTTAGATACATATGCGCGATTGTTGGCTATTTTAAATAATTTGTATGCGCTTTTGCCTATTTCTGTATCTTTTCCGAATTTCCACTTTAACAATTTGTGCGTTTATCGTGTGCATTTTGCCTATTTGTGTGCGTGCTGCATACTTGCACATGCAATGTGACCATGAATTTTCGGCAACGCGGTTGAACGTTCCTCTTCATATTCGGCAGCAGGTTAATGACCCCCACGCAGAAAGGCATTTCCATGTCGAATAGAGTGGCAAAGCGAGTATAGAAAAAATAGATATTTTTTGGAAATCAGTACAGCAAACTCGATTGGCGAGTTGTTAGGAGCGGCTGGCTGCGCAAAGGAGGTAAAAATAACTCATAATACTAAAGGTGTAACAAAATTAGTACATATCTATGTACTGTAGAAGAAATAGTAAATTCTAAATTCATACTTTTAAATAAAAACCTAAGCAGCATTTCACTTCAAATTTGCCGCTTTAATTTTTTGTATTCTGGTACGACCAGCATAAGAAAAAATAAAAATAAAAGTGATTTTCTAACAGTGTTCGCCTCTAGGCAGGCAATGGCAAATGTTTCTGCAATGAAAAAACTTCGCAACAAAAAACACCTGCCGTACGGAGGCGGCTTAGAACGTAATTAGAGGATAAGTTCTGCCAAGCACTTGGGTAAATGTATGTATAAACACACAACACATAGTAAAAACATACATACACAGTTTTTTTTTCTAGGATGACGCCCTTGAAGAGGGAACTATACAGGCATAGTACTTGAGCTTAGCTTTGTTACATGTATGTGAGCATTCCCACCTTTTACTTGCTCATTTTAGGTAAAATTCCCCAACTATGAGCTTGCAGGAAGCGAGCAGCATGCCAAACCTCTTCCAGGCCAGTGAAAGAGGTGCGGAAGTATCCTTTCATGCAAGCTCGCCCGCATTCTCGTTTCCTGGTATATGACAATGTCTCGGTCAATACCATCACATTTAGGGATTTGCGGCAGTTTGCTACTGTATCCGAATTTTTCGTGACGGAGTCAAATGCCTTTATAGCTGCTTGACTATCTGAACTATATTTGTTGTGACAGCTAAATAACGAAGACTGTCAGCAGCTTCTTTCATGGCCGCTAGTTTAGCCTGAAATACACTACAATGGTCTGAGAGGCGGAAAAGCGACGCCAGACCTAGTTGTTCAGCGTATACTTCTCCTTGGAATTTTATTTTACTGAAAGTGAGCGCTGTTACGCAGTAATCTGCATTGTTCGGTAAGTTTTTGTTATTAAGGATGGTAGTATGTCCACCTCTATGTACTTTGCAGCTTTTTAAATCCTGCAGTCTTAGAGCAGCGTTTGCGGTGCATTGCATGCTCATTTAGTTTATTGGTAACATATTTAGGATGCCATTCATGGCCTCTGTGCGTGTTGTCCACAAGGCACCACTTATACAGATTAGCGCCATTCTTTGTACCTTTTGCTGTATGAGAACGGTCGTCTTTTTCTCTAGGATTTGCCACCAAACGACAACGCCATAGAGAAGTATATGTCCGGCTAAAACAGTATATAGCCAGTGTGCCAGATTTGGGAGCATAAGCTACGTTTGACTAATAGCCTGCCTGCAGCTTTGTATGGCTGCTGTAGCCCTGTTTGTAACACTAGTGTGTTTAGCCTTTGGACCTTCTACTTTCTCGTAAAAAGTACCAGGTCTGTCTTATTCGGATTGACTCCCAATCCGTTCTCTTTGGTCCCGTTTTCGATCTCTGTTAGGTTTACCTGCATCAGGTTACACAAAGTTTGTCGTCCGCATAAACGATGGCCTTGCATCCCCTTCCTACCTGCGGCTCAGAAAAGGGTTTAAAGCTGATACCCACAGAAGAGGAGACAGGACTCCGCCCTGCGGCGTGACTCTGCCAACAGATGTACTCAGCGAAGTCCCAGAAAGTTCTGCTCGCACTACCCTGCATGCCAGGGATCGATGCTGCACAGTGTGGAAATTTAAAATTTTTCGGGACAAAATCTAATATCTCGAAAGCGAGAATAGCTAACGCAATAAGTTTGGCAGTATTTTAAAGCTTTTGAGATATGGAGCTTAGGAAACATTATTTCGTTGGATAAAAAATTACCTTGACTTTTCAAGGACCTGCACAATCTTGGTCTCTTCCACCTAAGCCTTCGATGAGGGTGGAGTTTGCCCCGTCATCCAACATCTCGAACAAATCCTGCTCGATTTATTGCCGGAACATGTGGTCAACACCTACTGAAGATATTGCTGAAGCAAAGCCCCCCGCCAGGTCGTTCTCCGGATCAGCCTGCTCGGTTTCATCCTCCATATCAACGTCGCTGGTGATTTCCGCAGGCTCAACCTACGCCAGCAAAATACGAGCCGCGTTGACATCGTTCCTATGCACGGTGATACGCCTAGCGCCTTGATCCAGACTCTGATTACCTCCATAGGCCACGATAAAAAGCCATTCCCATATAACTAGGCTTTTGAGGAGCTGAAATACATGACACTGCCTGATATTCGCTGCACATCATTCTGACATCAGTGCCCATTACCAGTCGGCACCCTCGTGGAGGGTTCAGCCGAAGGATTTTCGCCAAACTTTAGGAGTAGTTACTTGACTTATAACACTAGTTTACACGAAAAATTAACCTTTGTAAAAAAGTATTTTCTAGGCTCACTTTGGGTCGCTGAATATGAAAACAAAACCCTTTTTTTCAAAGAAGCGTTATCGTTTATACAAATTTATCTTTTATACAAATTTGAAAAACAAAATTTAAACCAAATTTTTTTTATTAAAAATAAGCATTTAAAAATGAGTAATTTTCAAAAATGATAGAAAATTTCACTTTTTTCGATTTTGGTCGCTAGTAACAGTAATAATTTTTATTTAAATCTGTGCAACTTATATATTTTTGCAAAGAGCGCATCAAACGGTAGGTTGCTTATGTTGATTAGATAATTTTTTCAAAAGATATTGACAAATAACTTTGAAAAAAAAAAGAATGGGTATTGTTTTCGTGTTCAGCGACTCAAAATTAGCTTAAAAACATTTTTTTTTCTTAGGTTAACACGACTACGTCAAAATTTGTCGACTAGTGTAATTTTACAGAAATCGTTCATTGAACTTAAGAAATCAGCATCCTTTATTAACATTTTTATCTGTGGGCCATCGGAAATTCTCGCTTTTACCTATTCTATGCTAAGGCCAGGAAATTGTCTCATTATGTAATAAAAACGTTGTGCTAACAAATTGTTTCATATGGCCTAGCTTTATGTTCGAGGGGGGGGGCACTATAACTTTTCTCTTGAATTGGCTGGCATTATTGACCCAATTCTAGAATAAGGCAACAATATTTTCCGAATGAAAAAATGGGAGCAAGTCTTGTTCTCTTGTACGATAGAACGTAACTTTTGTACCTAAGCCAATTTTATCTAGACGCCAATGCTTCTGCACATTCTTTAGATGATTCTTGATGACTTATCCGATCACTTAATATAACTTTTCTTGGGTGAAAGGTTTTGGCTTTGTGGACTCTATTCCTTAGAAATCGCTGTCACCGCTCACTTCATTGAATAGGTGTTAGAACAGGTACTTCCTCTGAGTGTGGTAAGGGTCTTCTAGCCTTTCTATTTAAGTCTGAATAAATCATGTTTTAAACGTTAGCACCACGCGAATGAACACTGCGGAAGTGATTTTTCTGTTCATTCCATTGCATAGGCCCTTGGGTCCACATACGGGTCCTTTGACCACTGACCTACTGTCTCAAGTACTCACAGCGGAGTTTACAAACAATTTCGGATATCCACGGCTTGTATTCATCTGCAATTTTCGACTTGAAGTAGGAAAAATAAGCACTTTTTATAAAATCTGTTATGGTTTCCGGAACTTTTTAACTGTGCATTCACCACAAATATAACGAATAATACACCCATTTGTTGACTTGTGTTATGAACATTTTGACACATTAAATTTTCAAATTTCGGTGAATTCTAACTAGGCCCGAAAAAATTAAAAATAGAGCCAGAATTCGTGAAATCAATCAGTAAAAATTTAAGCTTGTTGATTTTCAATTTAAATATGGTGGATGTCTAGTTCAGGAGGATGGAAAGGGATTCCCATTAACATAACTTAGAAACAATATATTTATATGTATTTTGCAAGTTATTGCATAAGCAATTGTTATGGCATTTTTTTCGATTCACAATATCTCATAATCTGTTGAACCAAATTGGATGAAATTTTCAGGGCTTATTCTTCTTATGTAATACGTATTTATATAAAACATTGAAATTAAATAAACTAAATTAGTATTTAATATAAAGGTATCACGTAAAATATACTAATTTCCAGAATTAATGATATAAAGTCACACAAAATTTAAGCCATTCCTAATTATTGATACAAAAATTTGATACCAAAAATAGTACTAAATTCAGTATGTAGTGTGTCTACCTACATTTATGTATATATCACCTTTTATTATTGCATCATGATGTTTGAGGTGGGATAAAATAATTACCTTGACCTTTAATATGACCTCCACAGATAGGTTTTACAGTTTTTTTCTTTTATTGACTTGAAACCATTATGCAATGAACTTTTTAAAACACACATTTTTGCTGTTCTTGCATCAAGGAATCCGTTTCTATGGCCGCAAGAACCGAAAATGCATTTTAATTTTTTTAAGTTCACCCATGCTCTTGTTAGGTCGAAAAGAGAAAAAAATTAAAAATTTTACTTTTGGAGCTCGGTTGTGTGGTTAAGGTAATTTTTCCCTTCAAAAGTAAAATTTTGCTTTTTGTCTTTTTTTTTTAACTAAAAAAGCTTGTAATGAACTTAAAAAAATTAAATGCGGCCATGGCAATGGGATCCTTGACGCAATAACAGCAATAATTGTTGTTTAAAACTTTTAAAAAGTTGATTGCATATTGTTTTCAGGTCAAAAAGGAAAAAAAATTAAAATATTCTAGCTTAGAGGTCATTTTAAACGTTAAATTAGTTCTTTTGCCCAACGAGTTGATTTTTCTTGAATTATCCATATCAAAAGATTTAATATACCAGTACCTGGGTGACCGAGCCTTGCTCGGTATTTTTCGAATTTGTCGCATAATCTTACTTACCAAGAGCATAAATTTCCAAAATAGATTTCCAAAATATCGAACACTAACCACAAAAAGTCACTTAAGCCTGTTTGGCGGTTAGGGCTCGATGATTCGACAAAAATTTTCTGTTTTAAATGTTTTAAATTTATTTAGGTAATGCTATCCATTTATTTGAACATAACAAATTGAAAGCCTAAGCCAATACTTCCTTCCACACCATGTTCCTAGTACGTCTCTCGTTCTCCTGTGGTAGTAGTACTTTTAACGTAGTTGGTCGCTTAACTCTGGAAAAAGCCAAATATAGCATACCATGCATGAAAACATGTGAATTTAGGTCTACTCCCACAAATTCAAAAGTTTGGCCTTGAGCTTTGTGCACAGTCATGGCAAATGCTGGTCTTAGTGGAAATTGGTGCCGTTGCATGGTACAGCCGAGCTGTCCCTTTGATGTGTCTAGTGCAGTGCAGGGCAAACCAATACATAGTTAAAAATGCTAGTGTGCATTGATCGTATGCTTAACGAAGAAGCTTATTGTGTACGTGTTACAGCATTGACGTCGGCAGCGAATGCTGTTCAATCACGCGTGATAGCAAAATTTTAAGAATGCCCTCCACTGGTCTAGTGCGATTCTGGTCGATATAAGAAGGAATAATTAAAATGCAGTCAGGTGGCAACCCTAGGTGTCAATCCTACTTAAAAATATTCTGGTTGGTATACGACCTCAAATACCTTCCATTTGATACCCATATTGCCATATATTGCTTAATATTTAAAAAAAAATCGGAAAGGTGGCAACCCTCTAAGTTGCCTTTAGTGGCAACATCCAAGTAGAAAATCTAAGAAGGAAGCATACTATCCATGTACCCAATTTCATCGGAATCGGTTAAACCGTTCCCGAGGTAGTGGTCGATATCTGAAGGAATAAATAAAATGCGGCCAGGTGGCAACCCTAGGTGGCAACCCTACTCGAAAATACTTTGGTTGGTATACGGCCTAAAATACCTTTCATTTGATACCCATATTGCCATATATTGCTTAATATTTAAAAAAAATTGATATAGGTGGCAACCCTGTGAACCATCCCAAGTGGCAACACCAAAGTAGAAAATCTTAAAACAAAGCATACTATCCATATACCAAATTTCATCCAA
>JAPVRG010249896.1:10977-23373 GCA_029783565.1 Rhagoletis cerasi
TGTACACTGCTAGGTATTTGTTAGAGCGTTTGTTACGTATACGCCGTGGTTGCGGTCTTGCAACGAGATTACTGTGACAAATTTGAATTTTTCGTAAATTTTTTGTACAAAGTGTGTGTTCAAAATCCATGCCCATTTCATTTTTTCTCTAAAAGTTTTCATGTGTGAATTTATTTTTGTGTGGGCGTCAAATTTCAATTTTGCGCGTTAACGCTTAGTCCATGAATTCAACATTTATATTTTCCTACACAAAATTGTAAGCCCAAATGGATTCATTTCGATGCCAAAGGCTGTGATTGTTAAAAAAATCGAAAAATAAAAAATACAGAATTTTAAATTTAAAAAATCGTAATAGCAAAAACATATATTTTTAGTTTTTTAAAAGATATTAATTTTTGAATTTTGAAGAAACAAATTTCAAAACAATTCACATATTTAAAGAAACACCCATAAAAAAATTGAGCCAACAATTTTTACAAGTTTTTGCTTTACGAGTTTTTTAATTTCAAATTTCTTTATTTTAATTTTTCGATTTTTTCTGTATTATTTCTTCATAGCCCCAAATAACACCTTTAAAACGAGACAGAACCATTTTTGAGATGTTCAAAAAATAAATTTGCAAAATCTTGGAAACTGTGAAATTCAGAATTTTTCGTCTTTCGAAAAAAAAATTTTGTCATGTAATCAAAAATATTTTCAAATCATTAAAACTCTTTCAGTTGACACTCATATTTTAATATTTCATATAACTTGGGTATATTTTAACTAAATTTGAATTTTCAAATAGATGGCAACCCTCTTCAAAAGCATTTTCAAACTAAAATCTCCTTAAATCTCTTTCGTCTGACATTGTGATACATATTTAAATTAACTGATGCAGTACATTGAACTTGATTTCTTTTAACACGTGACAGCCCTGCTAAAGACATTTCAGAAATAAAGCATTTTAAAACCTATTTCGAATGATACCCACACTTTAATAAATATTTTAACTTTTTACGTACACTTTTCAAACACCCCAAAAATATTCTAAATGCTCAAACTTAAGATTTCTGAATTCTTTTTCGTTTGATCCCCATATTTTAATATTTAATGTACCATCAGATAAGTTATCTAAATTCGACTTTTCGAACGGGTGGCAGCCCTCTTCAAAAGTATTTTCAATGAATTAACTTAAAATAAAAATTTCGCAAACCCATTTAGATCAAAAACCCATCTTTTAATAATTCATTTAACTTATTAAATAATTTGATTTTAACTTTTTATACAAGCGCCAGCCTTCTCCAAACACGTCAAAAATATTCCAAGCATTCAAACTAAAGATTTCTCAACACTTCTCCGTTTGACATCCACATTTTAGTATTTCAAATAATTTGTGTAGAATTTAATTAAATCCGACTTTTCAAACAGGTGGAAATGCTCTGCAGTTCTCAAGAAAAATCACAAGAATTCATCATTAATTCTGTTGCTTGCAAAAGGACTTGCTGTTGCTGTCCATTTTCTCGAAGAAATAAATCTTCGAGCATTTTTTCCTTGAGAGCAGCATACTGATTTAAGACATTTTGATAGCAGAAAATTTCTTTTCCATTTCTTGTGCGTCATTTTTTATGAATTTTTCGTTTTTTTAAAGCTCCAGACAGCCCTTAAACCACTTTCACCTAATACACATATTGTAATATATCAATTATATTCAACATTAAAAACGGCCTCAAGCTCAATAAATTGTTGAAAGTAATTACAAAAACATCTATCAATTATTTAATTACTTTAACTCAAGTCGAATTGTATTTTGTAAACAGGTGGCCACTTTCCTACGTGTCATTAAGAAATAAAGCCATTTAAAAACCGTTTCGATTGATACCCATATGGTAATAATTGATTCAACTTATTGAATAATTTGAATTAAATTGTATAGCAGTTGGTAATTGCATATCTATAGTCTGAGCATCAAAAGAATTTGAAAATTTATAAACTTAAAAAACTATTTTTATCTTCAAGCTTAATTTTCGAAAAAAATTTGGAACCACGAAAATTCCGGGCTCGGGAGGGAACACCCCCATTATCTGCTCCGTCACTCATGTTTCTTGGACGAAGTTCAACAGATATGTGCTACGTTTGTGGAGGAATGCTGCGCGAATAAATCTGCGAGCATATCATACGTTAGTGGCTAGCTTTATAGAAGCCTTGCATATTTGCCATACGCAATTTCATAAACACATACACCCATTTCTGCGAATCGGTGCTACGCTGCCCATCCTTCTCCACTTTCAAAGAAAAAAAAGGAGAATAGATTTAACTCCTTAGAGACATTGCTTCGGTTTGTTGGAGACATATATTACCCTTTCATTTTGTTTACATGCTTAAGTGTACATTAAAAAATAAATTCATAAAAAAAAATATTTGTGCATATGTAAATTTTCAGTAGTTCGCAATTTGGTTATACCCAGCGAAAAACATAAACGTGTACAAGACAATTTATTTGCCGCGTATAAATTTTAAATTTGCCTCTCCGCCCAAAATATTTTATAATTCCGTCCCTGGTGAGTGCGGATGCCTAAAGGATCGGTATACCTTTCACAGGTTATGCCGCATATGAAAGGACTCGTACTCGAAGGAGACAGTTGAACACTTTATTTGCGAGTGCACGGCCCTTGCAATAGTGAGGCTAAGGACACTTGGCCAACCATTCCTGCAGAATATTTCACAGTGCAACCGCCTCTCTCTGTAAGATATATGGAAATTTATCAAAATCGTTATACAGATGTAAAATTTACTGATTGCCCGTCACCAAGAACAAAAAAAAAAGTTTAAATAGCAAACCAACCATCAGCATAAAATTAACCCTCCTTTTTCGAGCTTAAAATATGACTTTGGGAGGAGAAGCTGGCCATAAAATAAAGATTTAAAAAAACCAGAGTAACTCTTGAAGTTTTTAATTTTGAATATATTCAAACCCCTTTAAGATAAAAGTAATTATAAGTAAAAGTATAAAACAACAAATTTTATACATCAGCTCACAAAACTTAACAGCTTTATCGCGTAACCACCAGAGTTACTTGTTACAAAATTGGCTTTACTTTCTCATTATAATTTTCAATTATGAACACGCGCTGTGGTAAATGGCTTTCTGCAATACTAACACGCATACACATTAACGCATGTGTGCACACAAGCTTAAGTAAATATTCACGTGTATTGAAACATCCACGCGCATCAGTACGACATACAAGTAAGTGATTGTGAGCATAAAGGATGTTATTAAAAAAAGATACACTAAGTACACACACATTCCAGTACATAATGAAGGAAAAGTCGTTAAAAATTAAGTGAAGTGTGGTAATCAGAGCCAGAGTGAGAAACATACATATTTTATTCATATCATAAATCGTTGGCTTGTTGACAAGAGTTCAGAGTTTATTAAAAATAAAAATAAAGAAGCAAAAAAGAGAGATAAGCAGCAGGAAAAAGATATAGACGAACAAAGAAAATATCAAAAAAAAGTGACAAGAATGGCAACAAAGAATTAATGAGCGGCGAACTGACAGCGCACAGTATTCAATAAATGGAATTTAATGAAAGCTTATAAAATTTTCAAGATAATAGTTGAGCCTGATTTTTGATTTTTTATTTGTTTAATTTGTTTACAATAAATCTTTTAGTGCAAAATGCAGAAATATTTAAAACAACTGTAGGGATACCCCAAAACGAAAAGAAAATTTCACAAAAAAAATTTTAAATGTTTTAAAAAAAATGTTCACCAAAATAAGAAAATTCATTTTGAGTTTTCAGAAAAATTTTGGATATGCAGTTTTATAGAACATTAAATTTTAGAGTAGTAAAGTGCAAGTTTTAAGTAGCTAAGAGTTCGCGTTGATTTTTAATAATTTGGTTGAGAAATGAAGGCTCCAGTGAATTATGAACATTAAATTCATTTATTGACCACTGTGCAGCGGCCCCAGCAACAGCAGCCCCGGCGGAGCAGTGACAATTGTAATGCTTATGATGGATATATTATATGACTTGCACGCGTCACGCATATTTACTGACGGCGCGGTGGCGACCCTTCCTTTGCCACCCGCATGACTGACACGATTCGATGGATTTATTTTTCGGATTTAGAATGTCAAAGTTATTTGACATTCAAATGCAAGCGGTTTTTTCTTTGCAGCAAACATTGCTGTCAGCGTTTTTGCTAGACGTTGTTATATTTGCTGCTTAGAAGCTTTTATGCATACAAGCAGACACTTTATTTTGTCGCAGCAAACTTTACCGTCTGCTGCCTTGTGTTTGCTGGTACTTTTGGCTTTACTGCCCATCATCCTCACATCCTGCCCAAGCTTTATGGTAAATAAATAATTTTTGCGTATTACGTTTTGATTGCAGCTTTTGCTAAGCTTAAGCTATGCTCATTTTTCTTGATAATATGACGCAATATACATATATACTTATCTATATATGTATTTGTATGCATTTAAATATTAGTCAGATTCTTTACACATATACATAAGTAAATACATACGTTTATTAAATTTTATTCGCAGGATTAAACATTATTTTATGACCATAACAATCTTTAGGCCAACGATCCTTTATGCATTGTTTGGTAGATACCTATTTAGGAAAATTGGAATATTTTCCAGCGAGTACAACATATTATTTTTAGAACAAAATTGAGATTCGTATGTCCCTTTTTGTGTGCAAGGGTCAGAAAGAAGCACTGTTCAGCGATTGACCAGACACGCTAGAGTGAAATATACTGAAATAAATACAGAGGTATCAATCGAAATGGGTTTAAAAAGGCCTTATTTATAACTACAGGAGGAAGGGTTGCCAACTGTTTAAAAAATCAAATTAAACTTGAATTATGGGAATTAAGTACATAATTGAAATACATATACAGGGTGTCGCAGAAGTCGACGTCAAGCCGGAAACGGGCAACAGTCCCGATTGTAATGTATGCAAAACTTTCCTTGAACCCGTAACCCTGTGTATGCATCACATTATGGGTAGAGGTTTAAGAAAAGTCGAATTTAATTTCATTTTACACAAGTTATATGAAATATAAAAATATGAAAATAAAAAAAAAAGAGTGTTGAGAGAGATGAGTATGAGTATGAGTATGCGTATGAGCATGAGTATGAGCATGAGTATGAGCATGAGGTTGAGTTTGAGTATGAGGGCGAGCTTCAGTATGGGTATGAATATCAGTATGAGTATGAGTATGAGTAGCAGTATGAGTACGAGTATGAGTTTGAGTAGGATTATGAATAAGATGAAGATTGGGATTGAGATGATGGTTAAAATAATTCTTCATTATTATTTAGTGAGGTACTAATACATATAAGTTATATGGTTAACTACACAATTTTTTTTTATTTTTTATTAGCTCCTCTATTTTCTCTTATAACTATATGTAGTTATAATTGAGCTTAAGAGTCAGCATAGAGCAATGGATAACATTTTTTTAGACACTAGTGGGATCCAATTCGATAACTTCGTTCACTGCAGTATACAATATAATGCAAATTAAACGCCTTCCTGCACCGCTACTCAAAGTTGTGCTTCCATGTCAGCTATTAGATTTGGAATTATCGGGGAAAGCAGTTCACCTTATGGAGTGTCCGTTGTAGCTTATCTAGTTAGTGATATGTGGCTTGCCCATGCCCGAACGAATTCTTCTGTCATGTGATTGGACCATACTTTTTGAAGACGACAATGGAAACGCGGTAACTGTCACTGGCGAACAGTACCGGACCATGTTGATCGAGTTCTTAATATCGAAACCGGATGAGTTGGAGGATATGTAGTTCCAGAAAGACGGTGCCACTGCCACTTTTCCAGGCCTTTTGAATTAGGGCATTTCGGTTGGCCAGCGAGATCGCCATATATGACGGCCGCAGCCTATTTTCTATGAAGCTGTTTAAAAAGGGCTGGCATACGTAAGCAAGGGGCACATCCGCCAGGCCCTCAAGAACAAGAAAACGGAGCCAAAATTTACATCAATTCTGGTAATGGCCACCTATGCGTTATCATTTTCCAAACAAGAAAAAACAAAATTTATTGCTTCGAATAAATATATGCCGTTGAAAAATAACAATATTTTAATTATTTTAGGAATTACAGCAAAATAAAATCGGATCATTCTTTTTGTGCCACCTTGTACATATCTCGCTAGACGTACATGGCGTATACGTAATTAAGCACATACATTTTCAAAACCGACTGCATACTAGGCTTCCTTTTCATTTGGTTAATCAAATATGTCACAACCAGTGGGATTAAAAGTCACTTAATTTTGTGTTTATACATATCGAATTAAAGTGAAATTTTAATAATGGAAAATGTGCAGAACTCCCTTGACCTTACACGCTTTGCACATTTTAGAAACAAAGACAGAATTTATTTATTAAAAGCTTTCAATTTCAGAAATTTATTGCACTGCAACATCTGCCTTTAAACAACATAAAACAATGAACTATTTCAATGTAGTATTTCCCGGTAAAGCCTCTTTACTGCTTACACTCAACTTGCAATATGAAAAATAATAGTGAAAATGGCCATTATTCATTCAATTAAGTTAAAAGCATACATATTCTGAAAATGCATGCAATAGTTATGGCAGCAATCCAAGAGAAATGATGACAACACTTGGCATAACTAAAACAAGCCAGAGGTCGAATTGTTCGTCTTCTGTTGATGGTTGCCTGAGAACTTAAGCTGATTAGACTGCACTCAACTGCGAAATAGAGAAACTACAGTTATTACATATTATACACATAAATACAAATACATACATAGTTATATGCACATCTGTGCACCCAAACGAAGCTTTACATGGGCATGTGTATGCTTGCTGAATTGACTGCCCTTTTCCACTCATTATGCGGTGGGCATTGAATGTTATGATTTTGAATGCATGATTTTTATACGTGCACCCTAAAATGTAAAAATTGCCGTTTTATGTGTAATGTGTATCCCCGAAGCTGTGGTTTACTTTGTTATGCACATAAATATATATTTGTACGTTGCTTTCTGCTGCAGCGCTTCAAACAAATTTTCATTAAACGAGTATTACGATAAACAGAAAGAAATCATTTAGTTGGCATTTTCCCCCGACGCACAGTGGGATGTCCCCATATAAGCTGCGGCCAAAAGTAGTAACTGTACTCCAAATTCGCTGAAATTTCGTATGTGTCCTATTCTGCACTTTGAAATGAAGAAATGTGGAAATTGGTAAAGGTCGGCTTTCTGCCACGCCCACAGCTCTTCTGGGTGGAAAATGTAAATATTATCCGAATTTGATAAAATTCAAAGTAATGCTGGTTTTACCCACGAAAGCATAAACATTAAATATTGTCAAAATCGGTTCACATTTACGTCCACTACTGCAAAAAATTGGCCGCAAATTTTAAAAAAGTTCTATTTTGATATTTGTTGTATGTATCCTGCTTCTTTACACCGATATTCTCTTATTCGGAAGATAGTAAAGAGTTTCCAACTAAGACGAGCACCTGCTTCTAAACTTTTTTGGACTCTGATATTAATTAAATGTCATTAATTTTAAGGACATTTGCCAAACACATTTTATTTTTTATTTCTAAAAGCGTTCCTCTCTCTTCCCTTTAAGAATGACCAAATAAAACCATTTACAGTACCTGCATACTTAATTATGTAGATGGTATGTATTTGCCCAGAAAGCTTAAATCTTATCGGCATTTTGTGCAACAAAAGCTGGCCTAAAGCTGCAGGACATTTGCCATCAAAAACGAATCTCGTTCAATGGCGCAACATCCACTTTTGGCTAAATTATGCACCTGAATAACAGGTTCGCGAGTCATGTATATAAACACCTCCTCGTATTTCCCTTGTATTTACATTTTTATTGCATATTCTTGATTTATTATACCTAAATATCAGAGTTTCGTCCTTCAGCTTTACAATAAAAACTAAACAAATTTCACAAGAAGTGTCTCTATAAAAAGAATAATAGGAACTGAAGTTGCACTTTATTGCAGTTGGCATCTTTTCTATCATGACATGCATACATAGAATTTACTTAAGCTGAGAATATTTCAGCGCCCTTCCAGGAACTTTTTAAATATCGCTTTATAAAGTTAACAGTTGAAGAACTTTATACCTAACAAATAATATAGACTTTCAAGTGAAACTGTCTTATGAATTTCTGAAAATGTATAAAAATTTGAAGTATTGCTTGACCATAAATATATTAAAAAGTGGTCATCAATCGGATTGGCCTATTATACGAGTACATCCGCATAAGTAGAAAAATCAGTTTAAAATACTTGCAACAAAATCACCATTTTTTCTTACAATTTATTTTTTTCATTTCATCTATTTTAAACTCGTCCCTTGACCGCAAATGTGAACATTAATAAAAAATTATTTTTGATTTGGATTACTTGGATATTTTACAATGAACTTGTGTAAATTCTTTTTCAGAATTAGTGACCCCGTTTTTTATTTTTGGCCGCTGTAGTCCCATTGTGCGACGTTACTTTAGGTTGAGATCTGTCACTGTTTTATACATCCCATTAGGCTTAAAAAATATTTTTTCAGCTACATAAACCTCACCGTAAAATATCTCTGAAGGTTATGGTATATATGCAGCCACTTTTTGGTTCACCGGCATTTATTTTCTAGTTCAGCAGACTGGAATAATGCTAGTGCAAATAAATGTTGATTATGTTCATAAAAAGTTATTGCATTCTATATACATTCATAAGTGTGTACTTATACTTGTAAATTATTTTATACTTATACATAAAAACGCAGAGGGTTGCATCCTGCCGCTAAGCTAAGCCTCAGGTTCAAGCCCTAGTTCGGGCAACATTTAAAAGGATTTTTTGTAGTAGAAGCATTTTAGCTTAGGAACAGTAATTCTTTTGACTGATATTCAAAAAAAGTATAATCGACTACTCGATTTGGTCAGTGTTTTTCTGGTTAAAATGTCTCATTATTAGTTTCAGAATGCATCAGAAGAAGCATTACCATTTACTCGGAGAGCTAGGTGGTGATTAAGTCACTTAGCTCCGTAAGTATCAACTGTAGCCCAATAAAAAGATGAAGATAATAACCTACAGCATCCACGGCAACAAATGACTGACAAGCTAGCCGGAATAACTCAGTGGCAGAAGCGGTTGTTGTGCCTCTAATTTATAGATATGTATGTAAACATAATAAGAGGATGTGAACTGCGAACTTGGGTATTATCCCTTAGTACTCATCACAAGACCTCGTCTAGCACTAAAGCCCTTAGGAAATCAAGCAATTTCAGTGGCAGCAGCGCAGTTCCTCTAGATGTGCTTGTGGCGACCGCGTCGTATTCTACAAGAAGATGCAGTGGAGTTGCTGCTGCCGTATCGAAGTAGAAGCAAGAGTCATTTGAGCTGATTCCCAGAGTTTTCATGTGGGCTCTCAGCCCGCAATGCAGAATTATTACACCGTGCGAAAGTAAAGTTTACACACGAGGAAATCAATATACTCGCAAAACTAATGACAAAATATGGTATAATTGGGGTTTTAGTTTTTCTCTCTGACGTCAGGATTTTTTCTAAAAGGACTTTCAAATTTCAGTGCAATGTAGAATAACAATATGGATACCAAACGAAAGAGGAAATTCTGTAGCATTGAAAAAGACTAAATATTTTTATTCATAAGAGCGAAAAGTTAATGAAAATGATGTATTTTGGAACGGATTTCCGTCATCACTTGTCAAATTTGGTTTGAAGACAAACCGGTATCGACGTTGTGCCATCTTCAGTGTCATTTTTCGTTATAACCCCACCCTTTTGGAAACTACCACAATCAAAAGGAATATAATGAAAATGTCCTTATAAAATTTCATCCTTGAATATCCTTGAAAATTCACAATATTTATTTTTGAAAAAATTATACGTTACAAACGTAAACACACTAAAAATAAAAAAATAAAACTATTAAAAGGCATTTTCAATCCCTATTCGTCCTTGCGAACCAAAAATATTTAATTTTTATAATTTTACAGAATTTTCTCTTTCATTTGTTACTCATATTTTTATTCTACATGGCACTGAATTTCTTAAATAATTTTTTTAATTATTCATATTTTTGAAATCTCAAAGGCTTAGAAAAATCCTGAAAATCTAAAAACGTAGTTTTATTATATTAGGCTCCTAGTTTCGTGGGTACGTTGTTTTCTTCGTGTGTTTTGAAATTTTTCAATTGGGTCAAAATAATGATACTAATTAATTAGGTTGAAATGAAACGGATACTGAAAGCGTAGTAGTTGAAGCTTATCATCTCAAGTATTTTCGGGAAATCAATGAAACCAGTAATGATATCATCAGCAAACAACAGCGATTAAATTCATCTTCTCGACTGAAGTGACTTCATCCAAATAGTCGCTGATCTCTTTGCCAGTCTATTAGCCTCCCCATTACCTTGTATGCTTTAATGGCCCGGGACCTATATTATTTGTACTATTTTGTATTCCCCTAGGGCGTTGAATTTCACTACACACTTCCATACCATACGAGATTTGGTTACACATGAAGATATAGCTTTTAGTGCAGCTTGGCTGTCGCTGCAAATAATAATGCGCTGGCTTCCTAAAATTTACATCGGCGCAAACGCTGATGGCATACACCTCCGCTTGATTGACGCTAAGTTGATTCCCCACGCGATTAGAGATTTTGAGCTTAGGGCCATAGATTCCTGCCCCTGTCAGTTTTAGATTCATCTGTCAACCGTCTTTGCGCGATTAGCCGAAAGGTGTTTCCTACAATTACCTAGTTCTAGGTCGCTTTGCTGCCCAGTTTGATCTTGAACCTTATCTCAAAGGTTGCTCTCTTGCAGATGTCGTCCCTGTTGAATTGGATGAGGACAATTTTGGAATATGCTTGAGTTCACTCTGCCTTTCATGAAAGTCAAGAGCCAATTGAAATAACTTTACTGCCGATTTTGAACTTTTGATTCAAATAATATATACGCAAGAGAATTATGAAAAGTATACAACGCTTGTACTGCATATAGAAGCTGCAATTTACATATATATGTACATACATATGTACATTGTATACATACATACATTACCCACTTCTGATCTCTAATTCCACCTGCAGCTTATTTCACTGAGTGAGCTTTATGCTAATGGATATGTGTATGCAGCGTGAGTTTATATGCAGCTGTCAGAAATAATAAATTGCATAGTAAAAAAAGTAAAAAAAGAATGGTGAATGAATAGTAAACAAATGGGAATAGAATACAAGGTTGGTTATATGGAATTTCAAATATCAACGGACAATGTGCTGTTAGGTGTCTCAACATAGTTAAAAGCTGCGGTTACCCAACTCGACTTTTAGCTAATGAATTTGAAGATAGCGAATTCTCTTCCTTGAAATAATACATTGACAAGCATGGATACACTCCAAAACTTCAAGCTCTTGTAGGCCACCCTGAGACAAAACTCTCAACAATGCATTTATCGATGATGTTATCGAATACGTTATCGATATTTTATTTGAAATTGTTATCGATATATTTTTCGATTTCGTTATTTGTTGATGTTGTTTCATCCATATACTTATACATATGTTTTATCAATTTTGGTATATGTATAAGTATATGCGTGTACATTTATCGATTATTTTATCGATATAAATATAAAAAGATCAATATAGGTGTGTTTGAATATACTAAGCGTTCTTGTTATTAGTAAATGAGTTTATGGACATAAATAAAAAAAATCGTTATCGAAATATTTACCGCAATATTTAGCCACTTATTTACGGATAACGATATTTTTTGCCATTTTGAATATTGAAAAGGTGCACTCATTTCTGAAGAAATTACCCAAAAGTTTTCACTGCGTCCAATGATTTGTTTACAATTAAAACGGGTAAAAGACCTCTAAGAACACAGCGTAGTGTGTCGGTGCGTATACGTAACTTTTGAAATTAACCAAAGTTCATTGCTCAAAACTAGATAGCAACTAAAATTAAGAAAAATGGATTTTGTTTTATATTTGTCATACATTTGCAGCCAACGAACCATATCTCATTAGTCAGCAGTTCAAACTGTAAATTCTTACATTTTCCTCTAGCCTTCATATGTATGTTTTTACTTTAGTTGCTTTTTTGCCTGCCATCGTAACTATCTTGTGTATTTGTTCCCATCAGAAGTTGCATTCGAAAGTTGTTACTAGATTGCTCAGGGTCGTTGTAGCAGAAATTTGCTGAAATGTTGTTGAACTCAATTTGTACATCTTTCATTTTATTAAAATGTTGCTGCTGTTATTCTAGCATTTTTGTTGTTGCACGCTGTCAACAAACAATATGCAACACAAATAGTAACAAAAATATAAACAAAAACTGTCTGTATGTATACACAACTAAAAAG
>JAPVRG010249897.1:0-11934 GCA_029783565.1 Rhagoletis cerasi
TTAAGGCTGGTATGCAGCTCTTAAGAAAACTGTCAAGAAAAAATTGCCATTATTTCGTGTGTGTGTCCAAGGAATTTTGACATATGGTACTTCACCAGTCTGTTGTATCACTCTTTCCTCAAGAAATAATGGAGCGGGCATATATTTCTGTTGCAAGCACGGGTTGCCTTGTGCTCTTTTTTCACAAAAAACTTTAGAAAACCGTAGTAGAAAGCGTAGCAAATTTCTTAAGAACTGCGTACGGCCTCAAGAACATTTGACACAAGAAAATTTCTTAGCCATTTCTTGTGCGTCATTTTATATGGATTTTTTGCTTTTCTTGAGAGCTGCATACTGGCCTTTAGAAATAAAACCTTTTCGAAACTATTTCGATTAGTACCCATATTGTAGTAATTCATTTAACTTAATTGTATTTAATTTTTTAGCAGGTGCCAACCCTTTTCATGTTCTAACTTAGATATAAGCGTTCTTCTCGCCGAAATCAACACGTAAGTATCAATGGTTCTATAATCGGACCACGATAACATGGAGTCTATCGATATCAAACTTTAAGCAACTGTATTTTCGTTGTTTTGGTGGAATATTTGGACATCCTCCCCCTCTATTTATTTGATTTTAAACATCTAAAACTGTAAATATCGTAACACGTCGTTTCTAAACATTTTGAGTTAAAATTTTCATAAAAATAATTTTGGCCGCCTAAATCGCCTATGTGCGCCGTTCGGAGCGTCACTGCTTTCTATGTGAACGTAGTCTTTAACAGCTGTAAATTTATAGCCTTACTTGGAGCTTAAATGTCGGAGTAATGTTTCTTGGTTTGGGTATTACTGTTTTTGGGTAAGTGGGAATACAAGTGGATACGGTATACAAGTCGACGACTTCAGATGAATTTTTGATAGTTATCGATAAATTTATCTATAACGAAATAGATGAATGTATCGATACCGATATGTATAAAAACATGAATAACAATATCGATAAATATATCTAAAACTGCATTTAATTATCGATATCGATAAAACTGCAGTAAATATAGTTGAAGTTGCTTAAGTTAAATTTTGTAGAATCAAAAATAAGTGGCAACCTTACACTAATATCATAAGGAATGTATAGTTTATTGTTTAAGTATCCATACATAGTAATACTGTCTCTTAATTCTCTGAACAAAAATTAAATAAATAAACGATAGCAAAGAAGTGGCAACCCTATGCAAACATATTTTTGAATTGAGGATTTTTAAAATACTTTCTATTTGATACCCATTGAATGATGTTTGGTTACATTTGTAACTAATTTCAAATAGGTGACAACCTCGTAGGAATATTCTCGGAGACGTCACCTATCTAGATAACCTTGTTCACGTGCTCCAGGACTTAGTCATAAATTGGCCGAAGTCGTTCCCGTACACACATATATAATATCTTGAGTACTATCTTCCGAACTACTTCGGACTATTTCCGACTAACTCATGGAGTAATGGAACAGACTAATTTTTTGAAATCAAAACTTCGTCAAAATCGTTTGAGCCGTTCCCGACAAACCTATCTACTTACACAAGAATTGCCCGTTTAAAGTAAGAAGATACATAGTAAGATAGATATAACTTTTCGAATAGGTGGCCACCCTAATCTAAAATATTTTAAAACTAAAGCTTTCATAAAACTTTTTCGTTTGACACTATTTTAATATTTAATATAACTTGTGTATAAGTTAAATAAATTCGACTTTTAAAACAGGTGGCAACCCTTTTAAAAAATGTTTTCAAACTAAAGTATTCTTAAATCTCTTTCGTCTGGCACCCAAATTGTGATTGATAATCGATTTAGCTTATTAAATAATTTGCATTTAATTTTTCAACAGGTGGCAACTTTTTTCGAAAAAATAAAATCTTATTGCATATATACAGGCCAAGCCTTTCAATTTGACATCTCGTACGAACGGCGCAGATTTGACGACATTAACAAAAAATGCCTTAGCGTATTATATTTATCGACAACGGAATAAAATCGACAAATATATCGGAGACGGTGTGCACAACGAACGCGAACCGAATACTTAAATTTTCAGGAAACCAATACAACAACAAACTACATACCTGATTGTTAGCGATTAATTGCTGAGCGTTCTCCATTTGACAGAGGAAATATGTATGTAAATCGTTCAATGCTCCCCATAGCTACATAACTCCAAACTTTTATTTGACCTGTGAAGTAATTTCTAATCCGCAGACTATAATTGCTTACTGAAAATTCCAGGTGAAGAATTCCACACATCGGATGAAAACTTCAAAGAATTTAACTTAAACTTTAGTAAAGTTGACAGCTTTAAGTGCTGGTACGCTCAAAAAGCATGGCTAAGCGCACATATACATATAACATACAAACAACAAACGCATGTATGTACGTAAATTTAAGTGTTTGCTGCCATGCACTTATACCCTTTTAAAACCACTTCCGTCACTCGCATTTTTGGCGACAAGTCATCGTCGCTGACACGCGTTACATTTGCACCGCTTCCTGTGGGCGATACCATCAACCCACTCTACGCCACGCCACGCCACTCCACTCCAACTCACCCCACCCACCCCTGGCAACTGATTATGTTGAACAAGGAAATTAGTTCGGTCAGGTGGAAAAGTGTTTTACTATGCAGGTTTTCGTTAACTAAAATAACAGCATACAGAAGATTGTCTAGCAGCACGTGGTGGTTGACAGAAGGAGTAAAATATGAAAAATGATTGGCTGAAAAATTTATTTCGGGAGCATGTATGTAGCATGCCGGAGGTGCTAGAGGCTCGAACCTTAGTCCACACTTTGCTGTTGTGAAATGTGAATCAGCTTCGCATAGACGATGGGGAAAAATATGTAAATTGTACGACATGTTTTATGGTGCTAATAATTACTGTTATTGTAATTAACTGGCAGGATTATCCAGCAACACAATCGGAAAGCCGAAAAAACAAAGTCATTGTGTCGCATTGAAAGGTGGTCAGTTGGAAAATTTTCGCATAACTTCAATGGACATTTTTCGTATTTTTTTGTGGCTTTCCGTTTCCACAATTGTCACTAAAATGACTAGAATTTCGGGGGCGGTTTTGTAGACTTTGATCTCTCTAAAGCCATAGTTAATCTTGTGGTCCCTCCGAGCTATAATGACCAAACTTTCGTTGTAGAGAAGCAAGACTACCTACTTTGTTGTTGTTCGATACGTTTGCTCTGTACTGACTCCTCTCCAATTGTGCCTGGTAATGCCTTAATTAAACTCTTTGCTCTCTGAGCATATCCTAGGTAATCGCTGAATACGATGGATTTATATATTTAACAGGGAATGTGCACTGCGATCTTGGATCTATTATGCTTTCGGAGCCATCATAAAATCTCGTCTAGCCCGAGAACGGTGATGAAACCTAACAGTTTCGGTGGCGCCAGAGAGTGAATGTGCGTAGCCTCTGACCACAGCTCGCCCAAGTTTGCTTGTCTTCTTATTGGGATAGTATCGTATTCTAGAGAGAGGTGCGGGGTTTCTGCGCTGAAAGTGATGCTAATAAATCTCACTGCCTAGGTGGTTAGGAGATATCTTTGGCAACTCAACAACTTTCACATGACTTGCTAGGTAGACTTTAGCTATTTTATCGATCGCGGTTTTGTACAGCTACACGGATCTACGGATCCACGGATCCCCTGTAATCAGCCAGCCTGTATACTGGATGAGTTCGAATGTGGATTATCCCGTTTAACTACAAAGTGCTTATGGAGTAATAGTGCGCACTATAGTTGATTGCACGTTTATGATCTACTGATATTTTGATAACCCAGAAGGGGTCTGAATCCATTCTCCGACTACAGACTCTGTCCTTTTTGACCCTTTTAGTTACCGCTTCTAGAGCTTCCTCCGCAGTTGTTTGGTGCTTAGCCACCTGCGCCTTTCCATGCGATTCAATATCGAAATTAAGCATTGTACACTTCTCATAAAATGCACTCTTGCATCATACCAATTTCCTGCTGATCCTCCCTCATCGGTGAGGTGGCCAGTCAACCATTTCAACGTCGGGTGGTTTTAGAGGGGTGTGTTCTAGTGAAGTCCTTGAAGCTACTGCAGCGCATCAACTGGACCCTGTGCATATCCGCTGTGTCCCAATAGACGTTATCTGTTGGGTGGTGAGCTTACTACTCGAGGTCACAGGACGATTGGTGCTCATGTGTAGGCTTCGCGTTCCGTTAAACTTTTGTGAAAGTGACTAATCTTCCTGTACCAGTGCGCGACTTCCTGTACCAGTGCGCGAACAATGGTATTACTGTTAGTGCTATGCGACTTCATTGTGGACTCTTTAGGCCGTAGGGGAGCTGAGGGGCGCCCTAGATCTAGTCTAGATTAAGGTTGTCGGTTATGTCGGTCGCTTTTGAGAGCCTTTTCGTTGAATATATGCTTAAATTGATATCACGACTGGCGAAAAAGAGGGTCGTCTGCCTCGTGGACAAAGATCTCGTCGTGGGCAGAGATCTGCTGTAATCGGGTAAGGCTGCATAGCTCCGGAGGTCGGCTGTTTATTGAAACATTCTGTGACGACTGGCTTTTATGAAGGGCTGCAGTCTGGCTGATCTTCGATATGGGTTAAGTATTAACTCGATTCGGCCCTGAAGGTTACAAGGAATAGCGTTTGCGCAGGGATTTTCGGTGATCTGCACATGTAAGGTAACTTTTATTATAATACACCTTTTTTAACTTTTTAATTTTTTTCGTGTGTGAAAAGTAAATACATAATGCCACCCCCTGCGGTAATCTCAGTACAATTTCTTGGGCAAAAGTTAAACGTCAGGACGGCACGAGTGGTCATGAACCTGCTGTATTAAAACCTTATACATACGCTTAGGTTTAGGTTAAAAGGAGAAAAAATTAAATTTCTAGAACACCCCAATGTACTTCACATACATACATGTTTTTAGAGCGTCTTAAGAAATATGTACTTGTGTTTCTACACATTGCAAAATTTCCTAAATATCACAAAAATAGTAAATCACAAATGAGAATCTAATATTTCGTAGGGAGTGGGTAGCAAAATAGTTTTGTTTTTCACGAACACTTTTCCTCGAATTTGGTAAAATTTTCCTTTGGTTTGAATCAATGAGATAACATTTCCTGCTAGGCACGTACTTTCGCACACAATTCAAGGCAAGTTGATTCATTTAAATAACAACGGTAAATATTTAACAAACGACCAACGTCACCGGCAATTTTATGCATTTACTCATTTCATTCATATTCGATTTTTGCTTTGCACATACATACATACATACGTACATATTTTTCTGTGTATGACACACTGCGATATAGATTTCGAGTGCTTAAATGCTTTTCGCGAATACCCAGAGATGTGGTTGATATTATTGCTTTACTTAGATTTGAAAGCGCTAAAAGTGAAGGTATGCCAGCGTGCTGCGTAATGAAAGCAGGTCAAGGCCTGCGTAGGCTTACGCAGCGGGATAAAGCAAATACAGTCTAGAGGTTGAGTCAATTTGCATTAGTGTATTTTTCCTTATATATGTATGTATGTGCGCAAGCTTGAGTAGAAACATGTTTGAGGGTGTTTGCTGATGCGTGCGATGGTTACCAAATATTTCTATAAAAAATTAGAATGGCCAAATCGCTCTGAAAGCTGCTTCTAAAATAAGAAAGTTTGTTTATTGAAAAACAGGTGAGATCGCTTTAAATTGTGACAAATTCTACTAATACATACATATTCTAAATTCGAAAGTCTGTGAGCGATTGAGTGAGTGACTGAGTGAGTGAGTGGGTTATGTTTATTGCTCCTTCACACTAAAACGGCTGGACGTAATTCAATGAAATTTTGCACACAGATATCATATAACTTGAATCAACATATAGGATATTTTTTTAAGCTAGTTGCCAGCCTTTTCAACAGCTGAAACCAATTAATTTACTTCAAAAATATTTTTATAGAGGAATGCCACCTAATATAAATTTGATTTACAAACCAAATCAAATAATTCAATATGGACATCAAAAGGGAGAAGTTTAGGAAAGCTTTATTTCGAAAATATTTTTGACGAGGGCTGCCATCTGGTTTGGATTTCAAAAACAATTTAATTAATAAGTTAAACGAAATATTTTAATATGAGTATCAAACGAGAATGGCTTTCAGAAGCTATATTTCGAAAATATTTTTGACGCAAGTTGCCATCAGTTTAAAAATTCAAAACCAATTTAATTAAGAAGTTAAATGAAATACTTTAATATGGGTACTAAACGAGAGTGGTTTAAGAAAGCTTTATGTCGGAAATAATATCATATAATTTGGATTATTATTAGGATATTTTTTTAAGGAGAGTTGCCAGCATTTTCATAAGTTAAAATCAATTAATTATTAAGCTAAGTAAAATATTACAACAGTGTGGGTGTCAAACGAATTTACTTCAAAAATATTTTTATAGAGGGATGCCACCTGTTCTTAAAGTTAAAATCAATTTGATTTACAAACCAAATCAAATAATTCAATATGCACATCAAACGAGAGAGGTTAAAAAAAGCTTTATTTTGAAAATATGTTTGACGAGAGTTGCCACCTGTTTCGGAATTCAAAATTAATTTAATTAATAAGTTAAACGAAAAATTTTAATATGGGTGTCAAACTAGAATAGCTTCCAGAAACTTTATTTCGAAAATATTTTTGACGCGGGTTGCCATCAGTTAAGAAATTCAATATTAATTTAAGTAATAAGTTAAACGAAATATTTTAAGAGTGGTTTAAGGAAGCTTTATGTCGAAAATATTTTAGAAGAGGGTTGCCACCTGTTTATAAATTCAAAATCAATTCAATTAAAAAATTAAATGTAATATTTTAATTTTGGTGTCAAACGAGAGAGATTTAATTTAGATATATTTCTTAAATATTTTTGAAGGGGGTTGCCAAGTGTTCAAAAACTTAATAAACATATACATATATCGCTACCTTAATATAGAAAGGCCCTAACTAATTTTAATTTGGAATTCAGATTCATCTAAAAGCCTTGAGATAACTCACACTAGATCTAATAGTGTAGGAAAAACAAATATTACAGCACTAGATTAAATATTGTGTTTAAAAAAAATCAGCGTTTCGACGAAATTTGGAACTGGAGAACTCTACTTTTTATTAAACTTTCAAGCTGTATTTGAGTTAGTGCTTTTGTGAGTTAGGGCCTTTCTATATTAAGGTAAAGGTATGTATATATATTGAATAAATAAGTCAATTGGAATCTATTAACCCATTAACGCCCAAATGGAAACTAAGAGTGACATATAACACAAAAACTATTATGTGTCCGGTAGGCTAATTAACCTCAAAATGTATTTTTATTTCCGAGCCTTATTGCTATAAAATTTGAAAAAAAAATTAAATTTTTCAATAATATTTACAAACCCACTAAAAATTTAGATGTACACAAGCGTATACAGTGGGTGGTAATGGGTTAACATGCATGCATATGTTTTATTTTTTCATTTATGTATATTTTTGAAGAGAGTTGCCATTAGGTTGAAATTAAGAATCAATTGAATTAAATGAAATATTTGTTAACATGGGTATCGAACGATAGATGCTCAGAAGCTGTATTTGATAAATGTTTATGAAGAGGGTTGCCACCTGTTTAGTAATTCAAAATAAGTTTAATTGGAAAGTTAAATGTAATAATCAATATGCATGTCAAACGAAAGATAACACAGTGGGGAGGCAAAAATAGTACAGGTAAATGGCCAAGCATCTAAGCTTAATTTTGACCTCTAGATTACGAGACCGTTTTTAGAAAATCCGTATCACGTCAAAATTTTTAGTTATATAGTGGCGAAATTTGATGAAAAAAAAATTCAAACTTTAAGAAGGAAAAAGTTTCAAAAATTACAGATATTTCAAAATTTTTTTTTTCATTTGTGTTAAAGGAAATCAATATTAGATCTCTAATAACATTGAATACCTGCGAATTGAATATGGTTGCGCCACTGGGTGTACTCCATACATGATTATTTTCTTATTTAGTATCTAAGTTTCAAATATTGCTTAGTGTTAAAAAGAAAAAAACACAGATCGCAGTAAGAATATATGAGTTAAAAAAAAATTGTGTTAAAGCCTATTCTTTAACGAAAAAATCAAGCTACTAACGAAGAAAATCGGTGGATAAATAAAATAATTGTGAATAGGCAAATGAAAATGCGCAATTGTTTTTTGTATGAAATATGCGCAAGAAGGACGACGTATTTACATGGCATACTCGTACCACATGGCGTATAAGTAACATTTTACCAGCCCATACATCATTAAAAAATCATTGCGCATTTTCATTTGACTATTCACCATTCTATCATTTATCCGCCGGTTTTCTTCGCTGGTAGCTTGATTTTTTTCGTAAAAAAACAGGCTTAAACACAAATGAAACAATTGAAAAAGAAATCCATTATTTTTTAAATTTTTCCATGTTAAAGTTCGAATTTTTTTTCGTTCAACTTTTTTACTAAATATCTCAAAATTTTTGACGTAATACGGATTTTCTGAAAACGGCATCGTAATCTAGAGCCCAAAAATAAGTTAACGTGTGTGGTCGTTTAGCTGTAATATTTCAAAACTTAAAAATTTACCTCCAATGTAATTAAGTAAGTTTTATTTCTCAAATAATTCTGAATAGAGTGGTTTAAGTAGGCTTTATTTATAGAATTATTTTTGAAATGCATTGCCAACAGTATACAATAAAGCACTACAATATGAGTGAAAAACGGTATACATTGAAGAAAGCTTTTTCTCCAAAATATTTTTGAAGAGCGTTGCCACCTGTTTCAAAAGTCGAATTTAACTTAGTTAATTAGTTAGTTGAAATATTAGTTATTATTTAATAAGAGAGTTGCCACATTTCCAAGAACTTCCAAAAATAATATAAAAATTTGGCCTGTATATGAACTTAATACTATATTCAAATTAAGAAACTCTGATTTAGTTGAAAATTGGCACAAATATTGACATTGAACCGTATAACTCGCGGGTTGGACCGATGGAAAAATTAGGACGCTGTCGCGCAAACATTTCCCCATAATTACCCTTAAGTAAATAGTCGATTATTGATGTTTCAGCTGTTGATACTATTTTGGGATTCTGACTTTTGAAATAAGCAAATTATATACATACATAAATTATTGCCATACCGATTTCCGATTCAGTTGCTTTTTCATGCTTCAAATCAAATAACCAATTTCAATAAAAGTGGATTAGAGTTTCAGGGAGTGTTTCCTAATGGTGCCCATACATTAAACTATATACTACATTGCATGTAAAAATTGCGGTCTACATCTAAGCAGTGCCTAACATATACATACATATGTACTCGTTAACTGTTATGTAGATTTTTAATAAATCCAAGTGCATTTTACTCTAAAAATTACTAACCTACCACAAGCATTTCGACGTCAATCGTTCAGTCCATTGATTTGCACTGCTCGCCGCTAATTTCCCGCAATTATCTGCTGCACCTTAGACATCACCCTCTCAATTGCCCCAATAATGCGATGCGAATGTTTTTCATAGCACAAATTATGAAATGTGCATCCGCTTTCCGCACCCTTTTTTAAGGATTGCAAAAATATGCGAAAAAAAATTAATCGAAAATGTTTGCTATTCGACGCTGCCACGCGATTCGCGCATAGCATCGGAAAAGCATTAGAGAAATTATTGTGATCACCAAGTGCTGCATGCCACACGCCGCGTTCTACCGTTAGCAACCAGCAATCTGAAACTGGCGACCGATGGCTTTTAACTCGAGGCACGATATATGCAAATTTTTGCAGTCTGTTTGCATTGCTTTACTTGAAGATACACCCAGATTATTGTCTGCTGACCCATATTTTGTTTACTAACATATATGTATTAGAATAAAGGGTTGGTTTTCGTTTATTTTTCTGCGACACTTATAGCACTTAAGTATGTATATACAGGGTGACCCAGAAGTCGACGTCAAGCTGGAAACAGGTGACAGGCCAGCACAAAGTGGCGTCACTCTCTGTCTCGCTCAAACTTCGTAAAATGATTCTCTCCGTTTCACTCAAACTAGAATTACCTTAAAAGATACGGCTTCAAGGAAAGTCTTGGGGACACTACAATCGTTTTAAGTAAGTAAGAAAAAAATTTTCAAAACTAAGTTTCTTTACAAAAATCTCCTTAATTTAAGAAACAGTCCAGCAAGTGTCATACAATTTTGGAATCTTTATTAAATGCGCCAACTTCCAAAGTTACTTGCCAAACTAGTGTAGAACATTTTTTTTGTAGAACAGTCAGTTAAAATTGGGCGAAGCATTAAATTTCAATTTTGTTTTTTTGGCAAAAAGTGTAATTTTCTTCCTAGCTAGAGCAGTTTGCTATACATTTTTAGACCACAATTTACAGAAGCATTACCCAGACTTACACAATAGAAATTAAATTGAGAAAAAGTAGAAATTTCTAGTAACGGGAATTAAAAAACCATCACAGGGTGTAGATTTTTTCGTTTCTTTTTTGAACGCCTATAATTTAAAAAATACAAGAAATAGATTTTTTTTTTCTGATAACTGTTATGCTCTGGCCTGTCACACGTTTCCGGCTTGACGTCAACTTCTGGGATACCCTGTATATTAAAATAAAAGATTTGTGTTCGTTCTTTTTCTTTTAGGTACGTAGTACCTAAGTATGTATTTATATACGTTCATGTTGCATGCCGCCGCATTGAAGTATTTTTGTGTTTCTAAGAAAATGAAGAAGCATAATTGAAAAATTATTTTTGCAAATGCCAGTACATTGCGTATGATGAAGCAATTATGGTATGCCAGTACTGCTCCCCCTGCTGTGGAGCTTGAGAGTAGACGAACTTCTGCAAATCCTCGCGGCCAATGGCATCCACCGGCCGCGGGTATGCGAATGGCATAATAACAATTGCCGGAGCGAAGTTCAAGAGTACCTTCTGCGACATAATACAAAGTGTTCTAAACTTAAGATGGATGTACATACAAAATGATAGTTCTAGGACCGGTAGTGAACTATGGGCTGATGCATTGGGTTTCTTAAAGTTCGCAAGGGATGGTTATGGCAAAGGTAGAGTCCAATCATCAAGCGATATGGAGAAGCTATGATCCCTAGACCTTTCCACCCGAGATGAAATTAAATACAAAATACTGCTCTGGAGCAAGGCAAACTGAAGTAACTCCATTATTGAGGCGCACGAATAGGCCAGCACCATGCAGCGGTACACGGACAGCTCCAAAACCTCAGAAGGCATTGGGACAGGCATCTATGGCTCCAGGATCCGTGCCTATAGGCAAATTCTAGAGCATTTTGCTTGAGTTAAATCAACTCTAGTCCTTGACTGCATTGATAACCTCAATGCCCTAGCTGAACACAATAGCATCCAGCCACCTTGGGTAGCAGGTCACAAAGGAATGTAGAGGAATGAGGTAGCGGATGGTTTAGCTAGAAAGGCGGTGGCCTCAGCTGCCATAGGCCCTGAGTAGGCCCAACAATGATTAAGGAAGTACCTAGGAATGGAATAAAAGAAGTAGGGAACAAAACTGGTATATCACAACAGCACTTTGCTAAACACAAAGCCGCCTATTGAGGGGGTACAAACTAAACAAATATTGTTATTATTATTATTATACTCACGGCTAAGAGGACTCCTGAATGAGCTGGGAATTCATTTAAATTATCTCTGTCGTTTTTTCGTAAATACATGAAAAGGTCCGATTTTTTTTTCAACGAAAACGGTGACCCTTTTACCTGAAAAATTGTTACTTATCAGGGAGCTCACCCCCCACCTAGCTTCTCCTCAAGTTTGTCGTGATATTTCTTTGACACCCTGTTTAGTAAGCAAAAATTCAAAATGCACACATGTTTTCAATATAAGTATGTACATATGTATATTAGGGTGTCTC
>JAPVRG010249898.1:0-15031 GCA_029783565.1 Rhagoletis cerasi
TTTCGATAGTTTTTGAGACGCTCTTTCACGTGGTGAAAACTAGAAAGTCCTTTCTTTTTTGAGTCATAAGCCACCTTTTCATAGGCCGGGTCAGATATGTATTTGATTTGTAATTAGTCATTCCCACGACAGTCGGGTCTACGTAACCGGAACGACCCAGATTCATATCTGGCCAAGGACTGTCACTGCCGCATCATTCCCCAAAAACTGTTTGGGGAATTTGTATGCGGTTACAACAACAACAATTTGTAATTAGTCTCTAGCTTCATCACTTTTTACGTGATTACTTAATTATTTTTAGTTTGTTGTTACTGAGCCAGTTAAGACAATAAGTTTCCATATTCGCTATATCCCCATCTTAATTTCGTTTTTGTGAAAGCGGTATGCATCATTTTCTCTCAGTTCTTTTTTGTTAATTTCAATGTTTTAACCTTTCAAACTAATACAGCGAATTGACAAAAATTTTGTTCTCCCTCCCGTTCTTCGCGAATAGTTCGGAGAAGATTTTTTCTCATTTCGTTCTCTATCAGAATGTTCCCAAAATGCTCTTCGAGAGAAAGTTTCTGATACTTTTGTTCCCGTTTTGTTCCTTGCCAGAACGTTCCTGAGACTTTAGTTCCCAAAATGTTCTTCGAGAGAAAGTTCCTGAAATATTTACACCCGTTTTGTGCTTTGCTAGAACGTTCCGGAGACTTTTGTTCCCATTTTCTTCTCTTAAAAATGTTCCCGAGAGTATTGTTCGCATTTTGTTCTCTTTGGAAGTGTTCCCCAGGGTTTTTTTTCTTATATAACTCCCGTTGAGAACGTTCTCGAAAGATTTCAGTCAAGTTGGAATTTTTGCGTGAAAATTTGTGAGAAGAGAGGTTTGTAGATGTGAAAGGGGTTCTGAGAATTTTTTTGAAAAATTTTAGATTTTAAAGTTTTTATAAGCAATCACATATTTAAGCAATCTTTTTTTCAAAAATTATTTTCTCTTAAAGTATTCGACGAAAGTTAATGAAATTTTTTTGTAAGCGTAGTAACACTGGAGCTTTTGAAAAAAAAATATGCTTATAATTAAGAAAATTTTTTTTTAATAAATAAAACATTATAAATATTAAAGTTTAATTAAAAATATGTTATTGAGTATTTTGAATTTCGTTTATATTTTCGAAACCCTCATTTATTGAAGAAAATATTTCTGAAAAAAAAAATTTTATGATCTTTTTTGTTAATTACTAACAGCAACATTTGTCACAGCGCGCACGCATTGTGTTTTTTTTTTCAAAAATTATTTTCTCTTAAAGTATTCGACGAAAATTAATGAATATTTTTTATAATATGTATTTTAATTATTAAAAAAAATTTTTTTTCTAAATTATAAAATTTTTTTTTCAAAAGCTCCAGTGTTACTACGATTACAAAAAAAAATGTCATCAACATTTGTCGAATATTTTAAGAGAAAATAATTTTTGAAAAAAAGATTGCTTAGAAATGTAATTGCTTATAAAAACTTTAAAAACTAGAATTTTTCAAAAAACTTCTCAGAATCCCTTTCACATCTACAAACCTCTCTTCTCACAAATTTTGACTGAAATCCGAGGTCCAGTTGAGAAATTTTCACCCTTCTGGGAACAAAACTACAAGAACGATGTTTAGTTTCTATCATACCTTTTTTTCTCGGTCCTTGTTTATAACTGCATTAAATCTTTTCTCTACCCTTACCAAAAATTATCCACAGCAATAACATTTGGCAACCGCGAACTACCTTCAATTGACAGATAAGTACATTTACACAACCGCCACTGTAGTCACGAAACCGACCGCTTAATCCTCCACTGCCAAGCGCCGCGAAACTTACCTAAATTGTAGTAAAGTAAAATATTAATGGCCGCCACCGACCAAACCCAACGCGGCACTGTGTGTTCGGCGTTGTTCGCTCCCTGGAAATCCCAGTCGTAATATGCAATTAAAATGAAATTGGCCACGGTCAACAGGAAGCCGGTGAATGTGATGAGATTCGGAGCTAGCCATTTTGGTAGGAACTGCAATAAAACATTTTGCCATACATAGCATATAAAGATATAAATATACGACAATTTACATATACAAGTATGTAGATTTACTCTAAAATTTTCCGTGTGTGTTTGTGCCTATGGTATTTTGTTGTTGCGAAACTTGTACAAAATTTTACAATTATAACAGACACTGCACTCACTACTCCAACCGTGGCCATGCTGGTCTGCAGTGTGTATTTTACTTTGGGAATTGCGGTGAAAAGGTTAGGTTCCAGTTTTAACTGGTTCTATCAAAAAGTGAAAAATGCACACAACTTAAATAGTGTGGACTGTATAAATATGTTCACACATTGCACTGAATCCTTTGCACACAAACGCATACGTAGACATTGCTGCTTATTAAATTTTTATATGCATGCATGTAAGCACTTAAATACAAAGGTAGCTGCAGTCAAAGTCTATTTACACTAAAGCACTGTATGTACTTTTCAACTTACCTGCACACACCAATTCCAAAAAGGATGCATAATATAGACGCTGATGTAGCCGGTGTCGATGCAGTTGTACTGAAAGAAAAAAAGCAAAAAGTATAGGAACATATAAAATAGTTGTAGATATGCGGCCAAAGAAGTAGGAAGTCATTATATGAGTATACGTATCTTTGGTAAAAAGCTGAAAATAATTATAAATTGAAATGGTAGGAGGCCGTGGGCTTTAGTGGGCATCGCAGCTGCAACCACATGATTCAATTAATTTTTTAACAAATTCGAGTAGTACCCTTTGGTGGGTCGTACATTATTGACTAGTTGTAGTAATTGAATTTTTTTCGTATGCTATACAGAATAGTACTTTACAAAAGCAGCTGCGCTTCAATAGTAAAACAACAAGCAAAGAAAGAAATGCATATTCGTATATTTTGTGGGTGATTTCTTTGAAAAAGTACTTGCATAAGAAATGAAGTAATCAAAAGGAAGTACAAACATAATTACATACTTTATTTGCAGTCTACTTTAATACGATTTAAATAACATGCTGCGAACATATAGAGCCCTAACCGCCAAAATAACGTAAGCAACATTTTTTTCAAAATTTTCTTTTTGATGCAGAAATGCATATAGATGAACTAGGACCATTTCTGCATGAAAAAGAAAATTTTGAAAAAAATGTCGCTTACGTTATTTTGGCGGTTAGGGCTCGATATGGATTACTTCGTTTTTCAGGTCAACTTTATTGAAATCTCGCATTCGAATTATATCCTACTAGCGGACCCGGTGAGCTTTGTGACGCCCAAATTGAATTTTTTTGTTGAAACATTTTGGTCCAACATTTTCACCAACAATTCACGTGCACGACTTATAGTGGCACACTTAAAGAGGGAACACACCAAAATTGCGACACTTTGGCAAACTTAGAACTTACCCAAAAATATTTCAATATTTTGAAATTCAAATACTATGAGTAGACCATGACCCTAGTTTCACGTATGAGAAATTTCATTTGAATGTGATTTATAGTTTAGTCAAGAATGGCATCCGAGTTAGAAGTGAGACAAATTATTTTGCACGAGTTTTTAAAAAATCCGGCTTTAAGTGCTCGTAGCATTGCTAAAAATATAAAATTGCACCACTCGACAGTTTCCAGGATTTTGAATCGGTACAAAGAATGTCTGGCAGTTACTAAAAAATCTGGGTGTGGAGGTGCGCATGGCCAAAGTGATAAAAACAGTGCCCGGAAAGTCCTCAGGGCGTTTTCGCAAGATCCGATGGTTTCGTTGCGTTCTGCTGCAAAATCCGTACGTAAATCGCAGTCTTTCGTACAAAAAGTAAAGCGGCAAGCTTCACAGAGAAGTTGTAAAGCTCAAACAGCACCAGATCGAGACGCAAAGCAGAATAATACAGCGAAATCCCGCAGCCGGAAGTTGTATGAATCGCAAATTACAAAATACAAATGCATTGTTGTAAACTTTCAATTTAACTACTACACTACTACTTGCATTTTAGTTATATTTAAGCCTCAAAGTATCATAGGGCTACTCAAAGTAGAGTAAAAGATAAAGTGTAAAGAAAAATACTAATTTAAAAGTAAATTTTTAATCAAGGTATTTTGTTGTTGGAAAGTAATTTTTCTTTACACGTTGCTCTTTTACTCTCCTACTCGGGGTGTCGTCGGTGGTGTGTTCACCTTTTATCCGCTCTGATTATGACTTTGTGGTCGTCAAAAGCCATATTTTCCATTGATAATAATAACAATAAATTGGCGCTTTCACATATGTTAGTGTTTGGCCGAGCTTCTCCTCCGATTTGTGGCGTGCGCGTTGATCTTGTCACACAAAGGGGAGGGACCTGGAGTTTTACGCCGACTCCGAACGGCGATTATATATTTATTAGAAGCTTTTTCATGGCAGAAGTACCCTCAGAGGTTTGCCATTGCCTGCCAAATGGCGAACGCTGTAAAGAAAAACGTTTTTTTCTACATTTTTTGCGATGTTGCTTTGGCCAGGGCTTGAACCCAGGCCCTTCAGAGTTGAAGCGCGCACTGCTTACCATTACACCACCATTGCCATCTTAAATAACCTGGCCAAATCGTTCTGTCCGTGAAGAAGTCATTGCAATTCTCAAATGTCTGGCGTTGCATAGCGCTTATCAATTTGGGTGTCAGAGTTGCCAACGAAATAAATTTGAAGAAACTATATAGTAACGGGCGAGTATCGTTGGTCCACAAAAATCCTATATACATAGACTTACTTGAGACAAAATATCTTAAATGTCTAGTCGTTGTATTTGTGACCATTTATCAAGAATTGGTAAGTCGCCGTAAATCGCAATGGTCCTGGTGGTTTGTCTAACAGTGGTAATTTGAATTTGACCCCTACACAACTCAAACCAGGTGTATTCGAATGAAACTTTAATGCATTGTAATATTACCAAATCACAGCCCTCGGGCCAATCGTAACACACGAGAGCTCTACCAACGCAATGGTGCAGCGGGTCGATGTAATCGGACATTCACGGCACTTCTTCTCACTTGACGATGCAGGTCGCCATTGCGCTTTTGTCTCGTGTGATTCTCGTTCCTCATGAGTTCGTCCTGCGCGAATTCGCAACGCATGCACTCGAAGCTGTTCATAAACTTGGACGAGTTGCTAGGGGTTTTGATTATCATGGCTATTCGCCAAAATTTGTGAATTGCGTCTGCGAGAGCCAAAGTTTCTTCTTCTGATCGGCGGCATTATGATTTTTTAACACTAAAACTACAATGTCGACGAGCCATAACCGCAAAAGAAATTTTCTCATTTTGTATTTTTGATCAAATTATTGCAGAAGTAAAACTTAAAGAAGCCAGTTCATGGATCAAGTAAATCTCTCGCCATGCATTTATCCTATGTACATCACGGTCACGGGTGTATCAAGAAGCAGTGTTTGCCATGCAGAAGGCAGCACGGAATCTCGCTCAGAGACCTAGAGAGAACAAACGAGTCTTTATCTTCTGTGGCATACAGGCAAGCATCAAAGCTTTACACACATACATAGACAATGCCAATTCCTTTACTGAATGTCGTACATCCCTGTTTGAGATAACCCAGATTTATGGAATCTAATCAGGGACCGAAAATAACTGTTATAATATATTTCCAAAATTAAAACGTCAAGGTTTAAAATTTTTCGTAGAAGACAATTTTTGATCTTCATGATGTCCTAATTACAGTTAATCTAAGCCGAGTATTTTTGGTTGTCAAAAATAAAAGGCTTTGTCAAATAACGAGCAAACCGTTAATCATATTTAAGTGAGTTCGGTATCAATCGATTGGTATTAACTGCTGGAAGTGAAAATATATAATTTGCTTGAGATTAAGAAATTAATCAAAAACTGACAAAGTCAAATTCACGTATTTCTTATAAAAGTCATAACTGGTTGAGGCACCTGGATATTAAGAGGAATTGCAAAAGTGATAAATTAGCAAGAAAGATTCGTCGACATTCTTCCAAGAAAGAATACAGTAGATATATTAATGGCTCCGTTTGAACGATATTTAAGAGATCACATGGCTGAAATAGTCACTGAACGGGAAAACTCTTTCATCCTGTGAAACCGATGATTCTTGGCCCCCTATAAGTGAAAATACACATCTGTGATCTTGAGTTTCCTTATAAGCACTTTTATTGCCTTACATGACATAAGACTATAGTTTAATGAAATCCTTGCAGAGATCTCACAGGTGGAAATAAGACAATTGGAAAAGATTATAACATCAACAGTTATTAGATGAGAAATGTTTTTTATTTCGCCGATAAAAGTTAATTCCCAACATTTACTATTTACCTTGTTTGATAATAGTTATTGCTCAACGTAAATTTTTACGTTTTATGATAAGAGTTATTTCACTCTCTCACTTTCATTTTCATCATCTATATGTTCTTCTCCATCTTCATCAATATTCTTAAATTAAAACGTTTATCGGGCAACTTAAAGAATAAACATTGAGAAATAACTCTTACTGGCAACGGAAAATATATTTCTTCTCATATATCAGGCAACGTAAAAACTAAAGGTTGGGATATAACTCTTTTCGGCGAAATAAAAAATATTTCTCATCTAATAACTATTATGAAACAACTTTTTCCTTAAATTACAGAATTCAGGCAACATTTTCAATTTGTGAATTCGAGATATGAGTTATTTATATTCCCTGAAAACAATAACTCCGTTCTTGTACACACTATCCAGTAAGAACTTTTACGAGGTTTCATGTTGTGGCGTTTTCGTACGTAAAAACTTGCAAGGAAGGGGGGAAGTTGAGAGACGAAAATTTCGAGGTGAAGTTGCCAGGTTTTACTGGATAAATTTTTAATTATAACAACCTGCCTGTAAGAAAAACAGCTATTTACGTGCTGCTTCTTGCATTTTAAACAAGCAAAGGAATACATTTTTGGAATTGTAAAGTTAAATCTATTTAATTAAAATTTCATAAAACTTGTTGGGTTAGCGTTTTCGTACTTTATTGCATAGTTCTCTCATTGACAGCGATTCTTAGAAAATAAATTACTGGTAAGTTGCTGGATTTTTTTTTACATGAACAGAGCTAATGCCTTGAGAAAATGCTGAACACTTCAGGTTGGAATGCTGAAGCATACATAGTTCCAAGGAATCGTACTACTCTGGAAAAAAGTTTTGAAGATTTTATGATTATCGTGAAACTTCTATCAAGCTACCCTAAATCCGATACTGATCGAAACTACGGGGATTGAATTCTCCAATTTTATTGAAAAAGTCTGTGACGAAATTTCTTTATAATTTGAAAAGCAGAGTAAGACAACTAGCCTGCGAAAGAGAAACAATTTCCGTTGTGAGAACCAGAACGAAAGCCTAAAACAAAACCGGCCATCACGATAAAAATTAATTTCCGATGCATTTAATGTACGTATGTAATTTGACAACTGAATCAAACAGGGCAATTCTGGCGACTGTATTTCAACTGACCACCGACTTTCGAATGACAAAAGTCTTTCGTAAGACAATTGCCAATTCAGGCAACTATCTTGAAAGCTCTTTTTTTCTTTCGTAAGACTAATTGAATGTTCTGCTAATGGGGAGGTCGTAGCGGCATTTCTGTTTGGAATAAATTTTGTAAAAATTTAACACAACAAAAAATCAAAAAATTAAAAGAGAGAGAAATCAAAAATATTAAATTAAAAAGAGAGAGAAATAAAAAAAAATTAAATTGTAAAGATAGAAAAATGAATAAAACAAGTTTTCAAAAATTAAATTAAATTTAAAAATTAAAACTAATTTGAATAAAAAAAAAATTTAACTAAAAAAAGAAAGTAAAAAAAGTAAAGAAAAATTTAAATTAAATTAAAAAAAAAATATTTTTCTTTTTAAAACAAAATTTAAAAATTAAAATAAAATTAAAAAAAAACTGAATAAAAAAAGGAAAAGAAAATTAGAGAAAATAAATAAAATAATTTTCTAAAAATCAAATTAAATTACAAAAAAAAATATTTTTCTTTTTAAAGTAAAATCTAAAAATTAAAAAAAAAATTTGATTTAAAAAGAAAAAAATTAAATCTTCCAAACGGATACATACTCAAGTAATTTCTGTCAAAAGAGCTTTTCGCCATGATTGTTGGCAAGGGAGCTTTTTTGTAAGACTTTAGTGCCAGAATAAACAAAATCTTTCAAACTATCTTGCCTGCTGTCTTTCAATTGCCTGACGAAAGACTTTCAACTGTCTTAGCCAGAATTGCCAGAGAATTGTGAAAAATATGCTTTAAATAAAATGAAATGTTTTAATATGGGTATCGAAAGAGCTTTAAGTAAGCTTTATTTCAAAAATATTTTAGAGGCGACTTCCACCTGTTAGAAATTCGAAATCAATTTATTTAAATAACAAGTTAAATAAAATATTTTAATATGGGTATCAAACGAGAGGGATTAAAGATTTATTTCGAGCATTGCCACCAGTTAAGGCATCTAAAACACAGCCCAACAAAATTTTCATATGTACATACATATGTATGTATGTATTTCTTTAAATGAAATTAGTTGCTGCTCATACATATAGTGCCGGACAGATCATTTTGGACCAAATTCAAAATTATATGGTTTGCCATTTCTATTTATATGTTAACTTTGAAGAATTTTCACTTAAAATGCAGTTCATTCCCTAAAAACCCCTGTAGGAATCGGCACAAATATGCAAAATCTTTCCGAATATTTCCACTGCAATATGCATGAAACGGATACACTATAAAATTTAATAAATCGCGCGAGAGAGCGACTTTATCAGGTCTAATTACAAAAACAATATCAACGATTGCACTGGCGCTAAAACAGCTACTTAATGAAAAAGCGATTCGTGTTGCAAACTAGGGATGCGCGGATACCGATACGATATTCAATATATCAATAGCGTTCGTCAGTATATCGGTTTATTTATATCTATATCAGGAGTTGCGATACGATATCGATACAATATTTTGTTTCGATATCGGGAATAACGGAAACTTTTTTCTATGTTCTCAGGGCCCTCGGATCGAAAATAAAATTGAGTAGTTGCAAAACAACTTCTGTTCAAACTAACTTGTTTTTTTTTAAACGAATGTATGCGCGTGATTCGAAATATAATTGAATGTATATTTGATTTCATTTGTAACTTTATTGTATGTTATTTTACTGAATTATTTTAAAGCAAACATTTAATTTTTGTTAAAGACATACATATGTATAAATTATTACATCTACTTACAAGAATACATAAATGAAGCCTGACAATATAATAAAATAAATTTCATATTTTCAGTTGCGTAAAAATAATAATAATAACCAAACCCAACCAGAGCTGCTTATAAATTTTGTTTTTTGAGGTCTTCTGGAAAACCAATCGTGAAAAGTGGTATTTATACTTCACATTTTTCGAAAGTACTGGACATTTTTTGTGAGGAGGTGTAAACCAAAGTTGCGAACTCTGGTTCATATTTTTCCAAATAATTAAAAAGCATGTGTAACTTCGTTATTTGAATTTTAACTGCCAATATACATACGCATTTTGTTTATCAGCAATATATTTTTATTGACTATTTCGTGTTCGATATTTCCGATATGGGTAAGTCCAGAAAATGGTAAACCAGAAGTGAAAAAAAAATATTTGCTGCCATCGTAAAGTTATGGGGGAAAATAGTTTTCTTTGTACCTCTTTTATTCGAATTGACTCAATTTTCTTGTTTTGTTTATTTAAACGGCTAATAAATGCATATCTTCCATGTCTGGCTTCTGTTATGCATTCGCTATGTATTTTTTGTTTGTTTTCATAAACTCCGTTATGTCTATATACTAAAGTGCTGCCTCTAATTTTTTCTGTATTACCGAAAGCTCTCTTCACACTACGATCTGGTGCTATGAGAGCACAACCGTATAACTGTAAATGATGAATTTAGTTTAAGCGCTCAGTTCATAACGGCCGTAACAAAAAATAACGTTTATTTTTTGCAAAATGAATATGGTGGGATCAAAGAACACAGCGTGGTCATTTCTAAAGTAAGTTTCCTTAGAGCTGCAAGGAAAAAAATCTAAGTACTCAGGAAAGCTAATCAGTATAACAATTTTGATTTCTTAATTTTCGTAACGGCCGAACGGTATGTTCTGATATTACTTATTTTATTGAAATAACAATAATAATAGATTGGCGCTTACACATATGTTAGTGTTTGGCCGAGCTTCTCCTCCGATTTGTGGCGTGCGTCTTGATGTTGTCACACAAAAGGGAGGGACCTACAGTTTTACGCCGACTCCGAACGGCGATTGTATTTTTATTGAAATAGTGAAGCATTTTTTTATTTGCATAGACGTTACTTAAGAAACGGAAAGCATAAGCAAAATATGGGGTAATGTAAAAAATATTAATAAGTTAAAAAGAGATCATTGTTTTAATAACTCCCATGACTTACTTAGAAGTGGCAATGACATCGAAGTTAAAATCAATAAAAATAAATATTTGAAAAGAAAATTTGCATTGTCTGTTCAACTTATTTTATTAATAAATAAAACTTTATATATTTCTTCAATTTTTACGTATAATTTCTACTGGGGGAAAATATCTGTAACGTCCGTCACGTAACGTCCGAAAAAATAAGATTGTGAACTGCGACATTTATAGCTAGTATTTCAAAACTAAACAACACTTTTTAAAAAGCTTGATTATTTTGCTACATCCTTTTTCTTGATAAATTCGCTAACATAACCAAAAGTTGTCATGAACCTCAAAACCACTTCCTTTTCCCGTAACGTCCGAACTTAGCATTAAAACAAAAGTTTTCTAGAGAATAATTTATGAAACGTATTTTTTTCTTTGTACGTATAAAGCACAGGTTCCCAAACTTATTTCGTTCACCGCCCGTATGTGCCCACTGTGAGAAAAATTATTTTTTAAAGTCGCTCAAAACTACACAACTCAAACTCACATTTGCTGCGCATCTTGAAAAAACCAATTTCAATTTTCATTTAACGCTCCTTTCCATCTAAGAGCTCGTGCTGGGGGCGATATCGCCCACTTTGGGAAAGACTGGTATAAAGTATTACTTAAAAGCTTCTAAATCGAACGTTTCACTGTTCAATCTGTGTTCATTAATTGAAATAAATGGCCTGAACAAGCGTCCGAACGTAACGTCCGATTTGCCCATATTCAATATATCGAAATTATTTTAGTAGATATATCGGTATCGGATATCATGAATTTAGAATATCGTGATAGCAATATATCGAGTTTTTATTGACGATACGCATCCCTAATGCAAACACTTCATCAAATCTGTTTAATCGGTAGTAAAATGTTAAATCAAAAAAAAGTTCCACTCAATGCATAAAACTACTTCTGCATCATCAGGCATTTAGCAGAAAAACTGGCAGTCAAAAGTTTCCGCCATTTTATTTGCGTCGGTTGTAAAGCAAAAACTCAATAAAAAAGTTTATTTCGCTACATATTTACTAATATGAATCTTCATATAACAAAAAATATAAACTTGCTTTTTCCGAAATATTGTCGGGTGTGAAATAAATACATATATATGTATGTATATTTTGATTGCAATGAAATCTTTCGTATGCATTTATCAGCACATCAACTTTAACAAATTCCTCATAGTGGGGAGTTGCTAGCCAGTTGGCTGGTATTATCGAACGCCCACTTCAGATCAGTCAATTATTTTACAATTTAATACAATTATTCGCTGGCACTTCGAACAGGCAGTCACACAAGCAGCAAGAAAAAATAAATAAGCGCACATTCCCACAAACGATAACGAAGTTTTTTACCTACTTAAATAAATTATTATATAGACTGTGTGTACATACATATGTATGCATACTCGATAATTTTTTAGTATATACTTGTTGTGAATCTATTTTCTATGTAATTGTCGAGCAGGATACATGAAAATAATGTAAATTTGTTTATACATTACTTAGTACTCAAGTAGTACAAAAATGTACTTTAAATATTAACACTGTGTGGATATTTTTTGTGACGGACCTATGAATGTCAAACTTAAATATTAGAAAAATAATTATTAGGGCTGATTTCATAATATAAGCAAAGAATCTTTTAAAATTTAAAGGATGCTTTATTTTTCCTATCGATTTCGTAAAGCCACTTTAAAGATAGGGGTGCTTTTAAATGGCACTTTAACTAAAAGGAAACTTTTGCAAAAGGAACTTTAAGGTTTTCATTATGAAATTGGCCTTTAAAAAAATTTAATGAGTTTTGAAAGCAGTTTGTAAGGCGGCGCAAGGTTTTGTAAATAAAATAGTGTGGTTATGGGGAAAAAAACTTGGTTTTGCTTGATTTGTGAAAAGTGAAGGTAAAGTTTTCTTGCGAAAAGAGCGTGAGAGTGTTGTGCACAAAGATCGATTAAAAAAACTGCGATGGTTCACATCCTTAACTTTTTTATGTAAAATTTAAAATGTCTTGTGAAATTACTAACCAAGGAGGGAAGCCGAAACCGAAACCGTTGTCTTGACCTGAAAAGGAACGAACCCGAAACCGTTTCAAGCTCAGGTTTGAATCGGTTTCCAGAAATTTATAAAAATCGGCTGCAGGATCTAGCAACCAAAATTTTTTTCCTTCAGTTGCATAACTGTGCAAAAAATGATTTACATGAAAAATTTATTTATTTATTTATTTATTCATTTAGTTTATGAACAGAATTTTATTACAGACTATTTACAAAGTAAGCTAATTAATAGCTAAGTAACCTAGAATACCATTTTTAAAATATTAGAAAATACAATTTTCGAAGACGAAAAATTAAGTTGGATAGAACTCGAAATTAAATTGAATTCATTTAAGACTCGAACAAGGGGAACATTACGCGAATAATCCGTGTTACAACTAACTCCATAAAAAGGCAAAGAACTACGAAGATTACGCTGAGGTATGTTGAAATTAATTCTTTCCAGAAGAAAAGAGCAGTCAATGACAGCACTAATGATGTTGTGAGCAAAAAAAAGCGAGAGGACTGATCTTCTTCCTTCCAAAGACTTAAGATAAATCAAAATCAATCGAGAATTATATGAGGGAATTGGCTCATCGAAATTCAATGAACGCAAAGCATATTTAAAAAAACTTTTTGGACCCGTTCAATCTTAACCAAAACATAATTTTTATGGCTAGGCCTCCATATGAAAGTAGCGTATTCCAAATTGGAACGAACGAAAGCCGTATATAATAACTTACGAGTATATGGCTCCAAAAATTTGGTACTATTTCAACTCATAAACCCTAATACCGAGTAAGCTTTCGAAATAACATGACGAATATGCCTATTGAAAGAAAAATTACTCGGAAAAATTACGCCAAGGTCTTTAATTTCGTCCAAACTATGTAACAAAGAATGAGAAATGTTATAAGATGTCGGCAGGATGTTATGAGTTTTCGCATACGTGACTTTAGAGACCTTTTTGATGTTTAAAGAAAGCCGGGAATTGACGCACCATAGTTGTAGGCTGTCAATGTCATTTTGAAGCTTAAGCGTATCATCAGGTTTCATAATTTTCGAAAGTACTTTTAAGTCGTCGGCATAGTGCAAAAATTTTGCGAAACTAAAGCAGCTACTTATATCATTTATAAATAGAACAAATAATAACGGACCTAGTATACTCCCTTGGGGAACCCCAGAGGTGGCGAAGAAAGGTTCAGAAGAAAGGCCATCAATTGTTACTACACAATTTCTTTTGTATAAATAGGATTTAATCCAATTCAAAAAAACTGAATGAAAGCCCAAACGAGCCAGCTCATAAATCAATAAAGAATGTGAAACTTTATCAAAAACTTTTGAGAAATCAGTGTTGACGCAATCAACCTGAAGCCCACCAAAAAAATATGCAATTTGTTGAGCAGAATGTGGATAGCCTTATTTTTAATTCTTATATATCATGACTTATGGCAACCCTGATAAATGTGCTGCAATTCAAGGCGAATTTATACAAAGCGGTAGCAGTGCTGCCGCTGTCACTTCATTTTACTTTGTTTTACTTCACTTTTAACAAATTAGATTTATCTCCAAAATTAATACAAATTTCTTTGAAATAAATGATTTATTTAACCAAAAAGTTCTGAAACTATCCGTCCTCTCTTAGTGGCCTTTGCCAATCAAAGACGGCAAGAACGAAGTATTGATGTTCTATGTGGAAAAATGAGTGCAGAGACCACACTTAGCTCCGTTGGCTAAAATATTTTTAGCTATTCCTGCAACGCAGGTCAGTATTGAAAGGCTGTTTTCTGGCCTAAAATTCATTATGCCACCTACAAGATCAGGGTTGCGTGATTTTGAATTAGTCAAATCACAAATCCAGAAATTAAATTTATTTCTGAATTGAAAGTTGCATCAAATCCTAAATAAATTTTATTTGTGATTTAATTTCGGACCAAATAAAAAATGAAATTTATTTGTGATTTGATTTGTCAACCAAATAAGAAATAAAAAGGATTTGTGATTTGAATCGTTGACCAAATCAGAAATCAAATTTATTTTTGACATATTTATTTAATAAATAATATTTATTTTGTCAAAACCGAAACCGAAACGTTATTTTGAATCGGTTTCATTCCTTGTTACCAACAATCAACTGTTTGATATTCTTACTAGAGAACGACCGAACCTCGATTTTTAAGGCCGAACCGAACCGAACCGAACTTCGGCCAATTTCGGCCGAAGCCGAACCGAAGCCGAACCGAACATTTTCAAGGGCCCAAGTAATAAACAAGCAATGACTTTTTAAAAATGTAGTATTATTTTTGATAAAAAAGCAAAAAATTTACATACTTTAGTTTCAATCACATAAATTTCAGAAAATAACATATACTTACATAAGTATTCTTGTAAAAATAACATTAAAAAATTGTTATGGCATGTGTACATGTGGTAATAATTCAATAATTAATGTTCGGCCAAAGTTCGGCTTTTTTTTTGCCGAAGCCGAACCGAAACCGAACCGAACTTTTGTGGCCGAACATGGCCGAAGCCGAAGCCGAAGCCGAAGTT
>JAPVRG010249902.1:4547-15842 GCA_029783565.1 Rhagoletis cerasi
TATGTAAAGCGACGTTTGTTGGGTGTGGTTAATAATATCGCTTAGTTGAATTAATCACCTAGTAGTAATTGTGAATAGCGCTTCGACCAGCATTTATTCATTCTAATGTTATTAATAAAAATAGTTTAAATACACAATTTGTTGATGAATGTTTACATTGTGTGTAAATAAAAAATACATAATGATATTAAAATTACTATAATAGCACAGTTAAGTTCACAAGCAATTTCATAAACTTCTTTTTTACAAGCGCACTCTGGGATGGTTAGAGAAACTTTGTCCGATTAATGGGTGAAATCAACGAAAAAAAATTAATATTTTTCGAAAGGATTTAATTTTAGTTTTTTTTTAGTCAAAGTATATGAAAGAAATTGAATAAAAAAATATAAGAAATTAATACATTAAAATAATAAGTTTAATAAATTTAAATTAAAATAATTGAAATGTAAAATATATTGATAGAAAACATTCAAAAAAAAAATACAAAATAATATTAAGTAAATAAATTAAAAAAATTGATATTAAAAAGATATATACAGTGTCGGACATATCAGTTGGGACCATATTCAAAGTGACAGTGTTTACCACTTACATTTATTTATTAATTTTTAAGCATTTTCAATTAAAATGCAGTTCATTCCTTAACAAAACCCGCACAAACCCAAGTTTGAAAGTTTGCAGAAAACTAAGAAAAAGTTCGACAAATTTTGATCCAAATTTCAAACTTTTTTCTTAGAAGTGCTAAAATTTTTTAGAGTGTATGTACAGTTTGTAGCCCTTTCAATTTTAGTATTATAATGTGCAAGTTTCAAGTGCGTAAGAATTACCGTTGATTTTTTAGAATTTTTTTGTCGCATTTGATTCCATATAACGAATAAAAACAATTTATTTTTATATGAAAGAAAACCGAAACACCTTCGACAAAAAAACTTATTTTTATATGGAAGAAAACCGAAATACTTTCGACCAAAAAACTTCTAAGAAGTCAAGGGTAATTCTTACAAACTTTAAACTTGCACATTATTGTACTAAAATTGAAAGGGTTTTAAATCTGTATACTTTAAAAAATGCTAACACTTCTGAGAAAAAATTAGAAATTTGAATGAAAATGTGATTTTTTTTAGTTTTCTACAAAGTTTTGAGCTTTCGCTTTATGGGGTTTGCTAGGGAATGAACTGTTTTTTTTTTTAAAAATTCTTAAAAATTAATAAATAAACATAAGTGGAAAGCAATATCATTTTGAATTTGGTCCAAAATGATACATGTGTCCGACACTGTATATATAAGTTACAGAATCAAATATATTAAGAAAATAAAAATTACACAAATACATAAATTAAAAAAAAAAAAATATTAAGTAAAATATATAAACTAAAACAAGTAATTTTTAAGAAAAAAAAACCGACTACAATTCTCATATAAAAATTTAGGATAACCGTTAATTTCCTCATGATGTAATGATCGGAACTAAACCAAATTAGTATGGGACCACCTTTTAGGTATCAAGTACCTTTCAGATAAAAAAAATAATTATCGAAAACGGTGCACGTGGTCCAAAGTTATGCGGTAACATACATAAAAAAAATTTGCCCATGAATTGATAACCTTCTCCTTTTTGGAAGTCGGTTAATAAAAGCCTATTTTCAAATAAAGATTTGTTAAATTGACAAAAACACTTTTTTATTCACAAATAATTAAATGACTGCTAATGAAACTTTGGCATATCGAATTCAATTACATAATAAGAAATAAGGGGAAAAAGTATAAAACTTAAAATAAAACAAACAATGAAAAATAGTCAAAATATTTAAATAAAAAAATAAAACATTAAAAATATAAGAGAACTCAAAACAAAATTTAAAAAATTAGAAAATTTAAAAAAATAAAAAAATATCTTAAACAGTTTTTGTTAAAAAAATTATAAATTAAATAAAAATATATAAAATAAATTAAACATGAGAACGAAAAATCCGGTGACATACATACAAACAAATATTCCGATGAATTGATAATCTTCTCCTTTTTGGAAGTCGGTTAATAAAAGCCTATTTTCAAATAAAAATTTTTTACATTGACAAAACACTTTTATTCACAAATAATTAAAACTTTGGCATATCGAATTCAATTACATAATAAGAAATAAGGGGAACAAATAAAAAACTTAAAATAAAGCAAACAATGAAAAATAATAAAAATATTTAAATAAACAAATAAAAAACCAATGAACATTAAAAATATAAAAAATTAGAAAATTAAAAAAATAAAAAATTTAAAAATATCTTAAACAGTTTTTGTTAAAAAAATTATAAATAAAATAAAAATATATAAAATAAATTAAACATGAGAACGAGAAATGGCACTGAAGATGGCACAACGCCGAAACCGGTTTGTCTCCAAACCTAACTTGATGAGGGATGACGGAATTCGTTCCAAAGTAAATCATCTTGCCACCCTGTCGGAAAAATCAACTAAGACCAATCAACATAATAAAATAAATAAAAAATTCTACAAAAATATGAATTGGAAAATAAATAAAATAAAATACAAAATTAATTTAAAACAACTTTTTAAATTCATTTTTTTTTTTCAAATTTAATTTTGTGTGACATTGCAAAAACAAAAACATTTATATTTTCAAACAAAATAATAAAACGGTTGTAGCAGTCGATAGCAAAGTCTCTGAATAGTAAATTCTTGACAGCTCTGAGCTGAATAAAAATTGCCGAGCTGGCACAGCAGCAATATACAATTTTCTCACCGTAGTTAAACGTTTTTTTACCATAGAACTTTGTACTGATCGGCACATGCCTTTAAAGAAACTTTGGCATATCGAATTCAATTAAATGAAATTCACCGAATGAAGATTTTCTTTTTTTTTAATTTCTTTAAAGTACTTTAACTATAACACATCTCAGAGCCTCTAAGAGAAAATCTGTACCCGGAGGAAACGCCGGTACCGTGACCCGCCCGCAACGCCCCTAACACATTTTTTTATAAATTTTTTTAATCAAATTTATCAGCTTGGCAAAATATTTTTATCTTCCAACTTAAATTCCAAAAAACCCCGGGCGCGGGGAGAAGCGCCCCACTAGAATTCTAGCTAAACCAGTTTTTTTTAAATTAAAAACGAAAAAAAATTAAGTAAAAAAAATGTTTTTTAATCAACAATTAAGGCTGAATAAAGAATCTCAGTTGTCTTTTCAGTTGAATATCATTTGTCTTCAAAGAGCCAAAGATTAATTTTTGGCGTAAAAAATTTATGTATATTTTGTGAAGAAATCGCGTCTATGGTCTTATACGGCACGGAAACATACGTTTTTTTTAAGTTAAATCATAATAATCCACTGATGATGTTGTTTTTTTAAGTTAAATCATAATAATCCACCTTACAAGTTTAGCACATACGAACAATTTTTATAAATTGTCGCTTGACTTTTTCTGGTCACTTAAATGACAAATATGGTTAAAAACAGCTACTTTATGAATACAACTGATTAATGTTTGGGCAACAGCAGATCAGCTGAGATTCTAGTAAAAAAAAGTTTGTAGTGTTAATATGAGATATGTATGTACATTGGATAACATTTTCAGTTGGATTTTATAGCATTGCAGTATTTTCAAACCCGAAATGAATGTTGTTTTGTAGATAAAGTTATGTTTTCCACAGCATAAACTCTACTCTCTAATTTCGAGTGCAATTAGAATTTTCATTGAGCCGGTAAAAAATTGACTCAACAATGGAATTTATATTAATTTTTATAAAATCTTTTGTGTATCAAGTAATTTGATTCTACTTAGTTTATTGAAAGTTCAGTAAAATTTGCGTTCGAAGTAGCAATTTTTCATGCCGTCCTCATTTGTAAATTTATTCTACAGTTGTTAACCCCTCTTAGCCCTTGAAACGTCACGTGCATAGCGAGCAATACCGCCTGCTAGCTTACGCCTTAAAATAGTACACATAAATAAGTAAATATGCATGTACATACTGTCTTCGCTCGCCTTGTTATCTATCATCTGCCAAATGACCATTTGTAGGCAGTTTACTAAATTGAATGTTGTGGCTTGGTCAAAAGTGCTTACCTGAAATTAGAAGAAAAATAACTATAATTACTAAATGCTTTATGACCACTAATTACATACATACACACAAAGTAGTATGTATAAAGGTTTCTATACATAGTTACAAATTAATAAATAATAAGAAAAAAGGGCAAATGAACATATATATGTATTGTAGTTATTTTCTATGTGCAATACTAAGTTTGAATGAACTTCCTTGGGAACCCTCGCAAGTTGTGCGGTTAGCCGGTAACTTTTAATATTAGCGTTATAGGTTTCATTTTTTTTAACTTACGGATAGTTGGTATACTAATTTACTGGTACATACACACGCGATAATTGAGAATGAAATAAAAAAATGTGCATAATGACCGCTGTCAAATCAACATAAAACTTATTTATAATTCAGGAAATAGGTACAACAATAATAATCGATAATAATAAGCATATCGATATGCTTACACTGTGTGTAGGATGGCTAATAAAACTGACATTAGAACTTGATGAAGGCAATTATTTGACAATTTGTAAAAGGGAAGTCTTCAGTGATTCTGAGTCAATGAATTGATGCAACTGCAGATAACCCGTTTTCAGTAGTTATACATATATGCATTTACATTATTTTTACAAGATGATATTGTAATATAAACAAATAAATATCCCAAGAGCACATTTACATAGAAAAAAGGTTTAGTTTTGTACAATTTAATAATTTTTAAAATTGAGTTTTATTTGGCAAGCAAATTACTCTCGTGGGCTCGGCATGTTTTCATTTCATAGGACCACTAAATTAACCTACCGTGTGAACGCCTTGTAATCAAGGCATGCAACAGCCAGCTAGCTGCTACAGTTATCGATTTTAAGTTCGTCGATGAAAAAAGTTTTTACATCGGTTAATCAAGATAATAAAAGTCCGGCATTATACGTATATTAACAAAGAAAACACGATCTAGAAAACAAAGTTGGCGCAGATCGCACTACCGCTACTTTACTTTTGTTGAACTTGGCAATGGGAGTACCACATAATCCCCAAGATCAAAATCCCCAAAATCTAAATCCCCAAACACAAAATCCCCATTTTCTGTGTGAAATACATTCAAATTAGGTTTAAAATCGCGGCGAAAATGAGGACTCTATAAACGCATTATTTCAAAAAAAATCAAAACAAATTGTGTAATGAATTCGCAAACATTTATTGGGTAAATGAAAATTGAAGAAAATGCAATACGTCGCAATAACTTATGAATATATTTAACATGAGCTTAAATAAATACAAACTTCATTGTTTTTCAAATTAGTACCCATGATACAAATATAGTAAGGTAGAACCACTGAGAGACACTTTTAGCCGTTTTGACGTTTTCAAGCTTTATAATTTTAATAAAAAATTTAAATAATTTTTCACACAAAATTTACTTCAGAATACAAAATGCTTTTTACAATTATAGTTACTGGCAAAAGTGATAAAGCGTATGACGAAATGTTATGCGAAAGTGCAAATAGTGAATTATACCAGGTGAAGTAGTAAGAGCGAGAAGGATTTATATAGATTATTTGAAAATTTGCCTTCCAAATTTTTAATAAAGTAGGGATCACACGATTTGTACATTTTGGCAGCCACAGTGGTGTTGTCTAGAAATTTGTATCGAGCTGGAGTTAAGCTTAATAAAAAAAACCTCACTCCGTAACTGTCAAAATGTACAAATCTGTAAAAATTTACAAATGGTGTGATCCCAGCTTAAATAGCCGAATGACAGAAAACAAAGCAAGGAAGCTGTTTTATTACTTTACCTGTTTATCGTGCCATGGGTTCAATTCTGCTTGCAAGTGGTAAAGAGAGGGTGAGAAGAAAAGGGAAGAGTACACATGCGTCTGTACCGTCACATCGTTTCAAGTTTCTTGCTTTGCTTTTGGCATTTTCATTGTTTCTCTTGTAAAGAACGAAAAACTTGAATTCAAGAAAATTGAAGCGTGTAAAATCAAATAGAAAACACAAAAGAGAATGAAAAAGTAGTAATTGAATCATGTAAATCGGGTGTATGTAACTACGAATCAGAACAAAGGTAAGACTCGGTTTGCGCTATTGTTAATATGATCGGTGATATCATTTATTCAAAAGTTAGGGGATTTTGTGTCACTGTCACCAAAAAACTTTGGGGATTTTGATTTTGGGGACTTTATTTTTGTGGATTTCGTGGCTCTCCCTTTGGCAATATCAACTGTTTGATGACGTCACCTCAAAAAGTAGAGAAAACTTAAGGTGCAATAAAATTCACTAACACTTTCACCACAGCCGCCGCGTCTAATATTTTCTTTATTTATTTATTCAATAATTTTTTATAAATCATAGATGGGTGTTTCCATGCAGCCGTATGCGACATTCGTACGCTTATGTAGTAATATAAATCTTACAAAAATAGAAGTTACTGAAAAACAAGATTGCGGTTATGTTGCTATCAAAGAGTACTATGTTTGAGAAAAAAATGGGCAGCCTCGAAACTTTTGTGTGGAAAATATTCGTTCAAAACAAGGTGATAACGTACGCGACAAAAAAAGAAGTGGTTTCCAAGCACATACCCATATATGCGAAATTCTGCGAATCATGGGATCTTCTTTTCTATAAAATTTCCTAAACTAAGCTAAATAATGCATCTATACAATCCTTCCATATTTAAAAAGAAATTATCGCTGGTTAGTTTTATATTTAAAAAACAAAATATAACGTACGCGACAATTTTTCCCTAGTACAACATTTTTGTAATATATATGTATATACAAAATTTAATTTTTTTTAATTCCCCTCTACCGTTTCGTGTTTTCGTCACCTCTTTTCGCCATTTGAATACGAAATTTAAACTTATAAAGTCGTTTGAACACGTCTACCTGCATTTGCGATTTAAATTTTCATGGAAACACCCATATGTATTTTTACAATTTAACAAACGTTTCTTATTGAAAAGTTGAATGTTGGCAAATTCTCTTTTTTGACAGTTTCCACTTATTCTCCTCTTCTTCTTTGTTTTGTTTCTGACGTGACGTCATCACTTAAAGGAAAGCTCAATCTTGCATCCTATCGTTCTTGCAAAGGAAAAGGCTATTATTATTTTTTTGTTACAACATAAAAATTAGCAAAAAATATTGGGAAATGCTGCTGTAGCGACACTTCTTACTCTGTAGTGAAACCCCAACTGAAGTTCACCGATAGTTATCTTTTCATCACCTAGAAAAGGTTAAATATTACCAATTGATAAATCATAAAGTCAGACAGTTGTACTGATAATCTGGGTTCAAAAAATAACAGTTTCGTCTTTGGATGTCGCATCCTTTTGCAGACCTTCATAAACCTGGGATCACTTAGATTATGGCTATTCAACGAATTTTAGTTTGGACTTCCCACACGGTTTGCAACTTAGTCTGACGATATCATGATCTATTAAGGAATTAAGGAATCATCGCCAGTCTAAGATATAGCGAAAGAAGATCAGACTGCAACTTAGTACTCTGATTTGAGAAACATCAATACTAGATAGTTACTAACGACTCTTTTCAATGTACAGAACTAAGATTACGATTATTGCCTCCCTAATCCCAATACTTTGTTTATTTCCAGGCAGACGAACTTAAAAAGTAAGCAATTGGAGCTTAAATACCCTGCTATGTGATTGAGTGAGTATTTCTTGGAGCTGTCCCACAATTAATGGGGTCGAAGATCGCATGCCTGTTCTGAATCACAAAAATGGACTCGCAGGTATGTAATTTTCTGCCGAAGAGTGCAGAGCAAACTCCCACTCCCACTCCCACCTTTCGTACGTCATCTTCTCTTCCTACACCAACCACCGCTTTGCAAGCTCCTCCAACTCGATGTTCCTGTCACCAGATGCCTAGAAGTCAACGCAGCATAGTTTCTTGCTCTACGGCTCAACGAGGGGCCTCTAGTAGGGGTTGACTGCTGCTGCTGGTAGCAAATAATTGCGAACTGCTTAAACTTCGCTTTTTAGAACACTAATCGCTTCCAGCAAATTAAATTTTTACCAATTCACACTTGAAAATATCTAAAGTCACATTGAGGTCATTAGAAACGCACACAAAAGCTATTTAAGTAGAATTATTAATGACTAAAACTACTTTCAAATGCCATATCATGCCCGCCCGGCCGGCAGTCCCTCAGGCCGGCAGGCGGTATCAGACATATTCATATAATTCACAAGAACTTGTTTTTTGCGTGTTAAACGCTAATGTGTCGCCGAAAGGCTTTCTTTTCTGAAATATTTTTTTTTATATAAATTTGCTTTCCATTCTTGTTCTCTGCTAGCTCTTTTCCTGCATGCGCACTTGGCCCGGCCCGCAGCTGAGTAAGCAGGTCATTAGTGCCAATATACGACCGCCAAGTGTGTACTCGTAAGCCGATTTATGCTTTTTATTTTGCAAAATTTTATTGTTTATTTATAACAGTTATTTTTGCTTCATTTTTTTCACAGTTATGACTACACGGCTGCCAAGCCAGGGCGACTGAATGAACGACTAACCGACCGAACGAGTGAGCAGTCAAGCAAACAAGTTGGCTGGAGCCAAGCCAATAAAAACTAAATAAAAACAAAGCTAATATAAAATAAATATGTAAATAAAAATGAAAAAAAAATGCTAATAAATTTTTTATGTGCGTGCTTGTGTTTGCTAAGGGTGCTAGTGTAGGGTGTGGTGTGTGCAGTGCGCGGTGTGGCTTGGTGCGCCAATGCGCCAAAATGAAATGCTAAATTTTCGCTCAAATTGGCAATGGCGGCGTTAGCTGCCGCGTTGGTTGATTTTTTTTTTCTTTAGATTTTCCACTTGGCACATCAACGGGAGTGTACAAACAAATGCAGCATACATATTTGCATTTAAGTGATGCTATAGTATGTATATAAATATGTAAGCAAATACATATGAGCAAATATTTGTATGAACCAGTAGCAGCGAGTAAATGAGTGAGCAAATGAGTACAATGACTCATTCATGGATTTTGTAATGGGTCCAACAAAGCAGTCACCGTTTTTTAAAAGTGCATATAACGGCATGCACTTGCAAAATGTATATGTATGTGTGTATGTATGTACACACATGTATGCATACATGTGGGTACAACTATGTAGATATGTAGGTTTTGCGGTGCAACCGCCACTTTCCGTGTCTCTAATTACACTGAGCATTGCATTAGATAATTAATGCAAAGTAATGACTAGCGACTAGTCGAGCTGGTGATAGCGAGCGCGAGAGTAGCAAAAAAAAACAACAAAAAAACTAAAAAGAGTAAATAAAAATTGAATGCATTCGTGTAGAAAAAATTAAGTCTGTGAGGAAAATGTGTGGCATGTTGAAACAACAAAAAAAAAAAAGATAAAAAAATAAAACAAAAATGAATATTAAACAAAGCTTATTTTAAATGCAAGCCGAGAGAAAGAATAAAATGTAGGAAAAAAAGGAAAAAGAAATTAAAAAAAAACATTAAAAAACTCAAAAAAAACGCAAAAGCGTGATGAATGACTGGAATGTGTCGGTGATGTGTGAAAAATTGCAAAAAAAAAAAAGGAAAATAACCCAATGAAAGAAAAGAATTTAATGCTATAGCGGTCTTTGGGTCTTTGTTTGTGTGCATGTGTGCGTAGGCGTTGCGGGCGTACGGTGTACGACGTCAACGTAAGCAAGACATACAGACAAACTGCTATGCAATTACGACTTATGGTGATTTCGTTTCTACCAAAAAATGTTGCCCTTCCATGGTGTGAAATATGTTTGATGTTGCACTCAACCCCGTAAAAGGGCAAGTTTTTGCATACTTAGCCTTGTCTAGCTCATGCATTTCATAATATTTTCGTTTTAAGCAACCATCTGATTTTCAGGGCAACACTCTCCCCTGACAAAGCTTCAAAGGGCAGAGAATGTGCCTTTTTTGCCTTGCAAGAGTGCGACATTTTAAGAAACGAACACCAAATTTTCTCACCGGTTTGCCTTTATTTTACAATCGAACACGGAAAATGAAAAGGGCAATCAAAAGGCGAAATTTTTTGTTAGAAACGAAATCACCATTAATTACACTTGAGTTGCATTAATAGCGAGCATTTTTTATGCTTTGTTTTTTATTGTGCAAGTATTTTTAATAGGCTATGCAGTCTAGCATTTTTTTTTTTGAGTAGCAAGGAACTATCGTTGCTGCAGATTGCATTTGCATAAGAGACGGAAAATTTGTATGCAATGAAAAATAAAATAAACTTACCTGAATAACCAAAAACAATGGAGTAATCGAAAATAGAAGTTGAAAATAAATTTCCAGTGCAATGTCTGGCGATCTGGCTAGGCTATAATTTTAACTCCAGTAGGAAGATAGATAAGCATATTTTTATGTGTTAAAAAAGAACTTAAAAAATATTTAAAGTCGATTCAAAAAAAAAATTTGAAACCCCGATTAAAAAAAATATTTGAAAACAAACAATTTCAAAACAGAACAACGATGTAAAAACGTTTTTAAAAACGTTAAAGAAGAAAACGTTTCAAAATAAAGCAGGGACCGAAAATAATCGTTAAATATGATTTTTATTTTTCGATCAAAAAATAATCGTTATTTGATTTTTTTTTTCGATCAAAAAATAATCGTTATATTTGACTTTTATTTTTTTCGATCATTTTTAACCGTTATAGCGGATACTGCTTTTATATGAACGATTTAAATCTTTTATGATCGAAAACGGTACTAGACTGTCTCGCTTTCATTTCGGAATTTTTACGCATAGAGATGATAGCTTACTACCAATATAGAAGTATTACATTTATGGGATAAGTACATATATGCCCACACGTTAGGTCTATTTACGTAAAAGCAAATGCCTACAGTTTGTAAAGGCTACCAAAAATTGTCTATTGCAATCGGGTATTTAACTACCTACACACATACACATATGTGCACATTATGGTGATTTCGTTTCTAACAAAAAATGTTGCATTTTGATTGCCCCTTGCACTTTCCGTGTTCGATTGTAAAATAAAGGCAAACCGGTGAGAAAATTTTGTGTTCGTTTCTTAAAATGTCGCACTCTAGCAAGGCAAAAAACGCACATTCTCTGCCCTTTGAAGCTTTGTCAGGGGAGAGTGTTGCCCCGAAATGCAGATGGTTGCTTAAAACGAAAATATTGTGAAATGCGTGAGCTAGACAAGAGTAAGTAGGCAAAAACTTGCACTTTTAAGGGGTTGAGTGCAACATCAAAC
>JAPVRG010249907.1:0-19258 GCA_029783565.1 Rhagoletis cerasi
TTTCCTTTGTTTCAACTGCATACTTTAAATTTTTATATCTCAGCGAGGAATAATCGGATATGAAAAAATTAAGAAGATTTTTAAAGGTGAAAGGTGCACTTTAAGCTAAAATCTGTGCCAATATTCAAAAATTTGTTCTCGATTATAAAAGTGGTGGAAATTTGCCAAAAACGACAATTTTCACAGTTTTAGGTTAGAATATCTCATAAACCTTGCGGGCTGGAGTAGTTCACACCGGGTTTGGATTCAGCGCAAAAAACTTCATAGGAAATAGATGATCTAGTTTTTGGGTCTGAAAGTTGTTGGTTGGCCTGTGTTATTTTTAGTTTTCCAGCGTGTTACTGTTGTTGCTTACTTTTCTGTAATTTAATAAGTTTCCATTAGATAATTATACCTATCCTTACATACTCGTATGTACACGCGCAATTGTGAAATATTTTCCATCATTACTTTACTAAAGCTGGCTCATGCTTTTTTACTGAATTTCTTGTGCCCACAAGCTTCACTTTGTGTTGTTCGCCGGAAGTGCACTCAATATGAAACTAATCACAATTTCTTTAATTTCCTTTTTCATTTCATACGTGCCCACCCACCTACTTCTCAACAACAACAACAACAACAATGCACTTCGATGCTCTCATAACTATCGTATCGCCCGCCGCCCGTCCGTCCATCACTAGATGTGGCCAGGAGACACGTGTCATACCACGTATACTGCAATTACGCTCCCACTGGATGAAATCGGAGAAAGAATCGATGAGACTGATGGAGGCGGGCATCACCAAGGAGGTTATGAACAGTGCCATAGCGCAATTTTGCCTAGAAATCATCGCCAAACACGGTGAACCAGCGCCACGTCTATGCAATAAGGATCCGTTGACGCTGAAGATGGGCTCCTACGTGATAGAACTTTTTCCAAATGTAATTATCAAATGTTGTCAGCATCTGACACATCGTGCACTTGACACGTCACTTAACTGTAAACTCTCTATCTTTTTATATACTCCGTCCGCCTACCTTGGCGCTGTGGCATTGCAACTAACTGCTGCAACTTTGTTTCTCCTTTTTTAGGCGAAATTCTTGTTTATGGTACGAGATGGGCGCGCCACTGTGCATTCAATCATCTCGCGGCACGTGACGATAACCGGCTTCGATCTGACCAGCTATCGGCAATGTATGCGGAAGTGGAACACCGCCATCGAAGTGATGCACAACCAGTGCAAGGAGATTGGCAAGGAGCGCTGCATGATGGTGAGTATGAGAGTGCGCGTTTAGTATTAACAAAGAAAAAAAGATCAAAACGATAGGGATGTACTCACAGATTGATGTGCGGGCGAGTGGGAGTATTTACTAGCTCGAGTACTTTGGATAAATGGAGTAGGATGTTGAGTGTAAGCAGTCGTCATTGATTGATTGGAACTTGTAGTATATTGACAAATATGTAGTAGGTAGTAGGAGAAAAAAAAAGAACGACAACATTAAGCTGTCGAGTGAAAAGTGAAATGAAAAACATGTAAAACTTTCGCGTTTTTGCGCTTTTCTGACAGAATTTGTGTTGGTTTTAGTGATTTTGCTTTTCACATTTTACATTTCACCGTTTGCATTTTAATTTTCAATTCACATTTTCCATTTGATTGATGACTTAATGGTTAAGTCTGTCGTGAATGTTAAATCGAAATAAATGAACTACAAGCATTTGTCATTTGGCAGCATGCTCACAAAAAAAAAATGCTAAAAAACAGCGAATTTCACAATTCATTTCTCCGTTTAATTGAATTTAAATTCAAATTGTATTATATTTTTTTATGTTAATTTACGTATCGTTAATCCATTTACTCTGTTTGTTTTTGCTATTTGACAGGTTTATTATGAACAGTTGGTTCTGCATCCTGAAGAATGGATGCGAAAAATATTAAAATTCCTCGATGTACCATGGAATGACGCGGTGCTGCATCACGAGGAATTCATCAACAAGCCAAATGGTGTGCCGTTGTCAAAGTAAGTATGCGAAGAATTTTTTTTACATACATATTTGGTTTTATAATTATGTACTTTGAACGAAGCTATATAATAGGAAAAAGTTATAGGTAATCTTGCTTGTACATTAGGTTTGTCCAAAATGATTTTTCAAGGTTTTTGAAAATATCTTTTGTGATATGTTTGTCATTTATCTAGAATAACCTAATAAGTAAATTATGCTACATACAGTTACGTAAAATAGTATGATATGAGTACCAAGCAAAAGGTGTTAAAATAAAGCTTAACGCCTGCCTATTTCTAGATAAAGTTGGCAGTTTAAGTCAAAAATCCAGGGACCGAAAATAATCGTTAAATATCATGATTTTTATTTTTCGATCAAAAAATAATCGTTATTGTTTGATTTTTATTTTTTCGATCAAAAAATAATATCTATTTTCGATTTTTATTTTTTTCGATCATTTTTAACCGTTATAACGGATACTGATTGTTTATGACCGATTTAAATCTTTTATGATCGAAAAAATAAAAATCATAAAATAACGATTAAATTTTTTCGAAAAAATAGAAATCAAATTTTAACGGTTAAATTATGATTTTTAATATACAGATCATAACCGTTACGGTTCCTGCAAAAATTACAAACTATATATTTTTTATATATTTATTAATAAGTTTAAATATGTATGGGTCATTCCACGCAAAACTTACTCCTCTACATTTATTGGTGTGAAAATATTTTTTTGTTTACATTCATTGTCAAAAAAAGGAGATATCTAAAGGGGTATTCGTCTAAACGCGTAATTGCCTCGTAACCGCGTAAACCTCGTAAATAAACCGATCTTCCATACAAAATGAAGTAATTTTACGAGATTTACGCGGTTACGAGCAATTTACGCGTTTAGACGAATACCCTGTAATTTGTATACCTTCGTGTTATTGGAAAAATTTGGAAAAAAAATTAGAGTGTGAGATAGATTTAAATAAATAATTTTTTGCATTAAAAAATTGCATTTGTTTAATATTTTTTAAATAATTTTTTATTAATTATACACCGTTTGATTTTTTTGCAATCTAAATAGTTGTCAAACTTTATGGAGTACACGTAAAAATTTAAGAATGTAGAAACCAAAACTGGAAGTTATGAATTTTTTCATGCCTACTATACTATACTATTTAAAGAGCATGTAGCACAATTGACTAGTTATTTTATTTTAGATAAGCGGCAACCCTATCCAAGAATAGGTGTGAATTACAGAATCATTTTACATAACTTACATAATTACCTCATCTTGGTTTATAACTCAAAAACATGTTAGTCCGAAGCTTATGCACACACCTTCCTTTTGATAGGAAAAACATCAAAATAAATACAAATACAAATATCGTTGTATCAATAAACTTAAATTTATTAATAACCGTTGTTGTATTTTTTAAAAAGATGATAATATCCGATTTCAAAATATTTTATTTTATCCCTTCCAAAGCTTTCAATTTAATGGTGAATATTAAATATTCTGTTGAGCCTTTAAATAATTTCAAATTTTCAAATACCTTGCAACTCCTTTTTTAAAATTGTTTTCCATAAACCCACAGAAAAAATCTAGCGGAATGCAAAAAAAAGGTAAACAAATTCGTTGAGATGTTCGTGCGTAACGTGGCTGCGAAAACGTAAAATAACTAACTCTTGAGGTGATTATAAAGGCGACTAGTTGAATCAAAAGTTGGCTGCCGACCAACTTAATTGAAAGCGATTAGTTGAAAGGTCGTTTACACCAGGCGATTGTTGCTTTGAACTAAATGTTGCCTGCAAAATCGCTTCATGTAAACACCGTATAAGAGATAAGACTATCGGTTAATAAAAAAATAGTTAGTAAAATTTTAAAGTTATTTATTAATTTAAGAAGGGAAATATTTTTATTCTATCAAAAAATTTTTATTTTTAACAATTTTATAACAATACTACCAAAAAAATGTATTCTTCCCACGTAAAATGAGCAGAAAACTTCAAAGCCCTGCGCAATATAATATCTCGAGAAGGAGAACAGATAGCGAAATAAATTTAACAGTATTTTAAAGCCTTTGAGAGAGAGAAATCAGGAAAAATAATTTGGTTGGATAAAAAACTACCTGGACCTTTCAAGTGACCTTAAACCGTGGGTGATTTTCAATTTTCTTCTTTTTTTGACCTGAAAACAGTACGCATTGAACTTTTTAAGAAGTTTTAAATGCATATTTTTGATGTTCGTGCGTCAAGAAATCCATTTCCATTGTCGCAAGAACCGAAATTTTAATTTTTGTAATATTTCATTACATGCTGTTTTTACGTAAAAAATGCGAAAAATACAAAATTTTACTTTTAAAGATCATTTTAAAAGTCACATTGAATAAAAAACTACCCAGACTTTAAAAACGACCTTCAAAAGGAAACTTTTTGATTTTTTCCCTTTTATTGACTTAAAAACAGCATTAGAACTAAAATTATATATACGTTTTTCGGTTCTTGCGAACATTGAAATGAATTCGGTGACACAAGAACAGCAAAAATATGTGTTTACAACTTTGTAAAAAATTCAGGTCAAATCAGGAAGAAAACTGAAAATGCCCTACTTTTAAGGGACATTTGAAAGTTTAATGTAGTTTTTTTGTCCAGCGAAATTATTTTTGCTGAATTCCCAATCTAAAAATTTTAAAATGCTCTTGAATCTATTTCGTTAGCTGTTCTCGTTCTCGAGGTATTAGATTGTGTCACGAAAAAAGTTTAATTTTCACATTGTGCTGCGGCGCGGTTTGATATTAACCGATTTAAAGAAAAGAAAAAAAAATACGGGTTTCTCTTTTCCATTTTTTATAACTCTGGTGGGGGTGCACAGTGGTCAATAAATGGAATTTAATGTTCATAATTCACTGGAGCCTTCATTTATCAACCATTTTGATCAATTCCCATTTGGCATGCAGATGTGCTCGAAATGTTAGCGAAAAAAGTTATTAAAAATCAACGCTAACTCTTAGCCACTTGAAACTTGCACTTTATTGTACTAAAATTTAATGGTCTATAAAACTGCATATCCAAAATTTTTCTGAAAATTAAAATTGTTTTATTTATTTTGGTGAAATTTTTTTTAAAAACATTTCAAATATTTCGTGTGAATGTTTTTTCGTTTTGGGGGAACCCTACAGTTGTTTTAAACTAGTTTTTATTGCGTAACATTTATTAACTGAACAGGAGAATCGATCTTCTTCAAAGTTGCCACGTTGTCTGCATTTTGCTCTAAAAAATTTAATGTAAACAAATAAAAAATCAAAAATCGGGCCAACTAGTTAGTCTCTTGCAAATTTTACAAGTTTTCATTTAAAAGAAAAATTAATCAAATTGGTTGAGAAATGAAGGCTCCAGTGAATTATGAACATTAAATTCCATTTATTGACCACTGTGGGGTGGCAGCAAGAAAATTCCAAAAATTTGATTTTGCTGTGTTTTTTTTGGGAAAACCCCAATGCAAATACATATGTACATTAGACACGGTCGCGTAAAGAGTTTAAGATATTTTTCATTGGAAGCGTTACAATAAATACAGCCAATTGAAATGTTTATTTTGACCAGATCAAATTTTGAAGTGGATGTTAGACAATATTGTTACTCATACGCCATGGCATGCTAGTAGCTTAGACTGGCAGGCAGACCTGATAAGCAAATAATTTTTTTTTCAGCAGACTTGGTATTGAAGATTACTTTTGATATTTTATTTGTGTGAAGTCTTCTGCTTGGCTTCTAACATTAAGCGGCTTTCTGAAACATGATTTCGCCACGAAAATGAACTTTACCATTGTGTATAAGTATTTCACTGGAATTGAATGAAGCATACCTACATATGTATACGTTACATTTATACAAAATGCTAGGTTTTTAAAAAAAATCTTCCTAATCTCTAAGTAAAAGTCGGTTTGACCCCCGATATCTAGCTTAGGAGGAGTGGGAGAGTTTGACAATTCGAATAGCCGCACAACTGGGAAAAACTTTGCCATTGCCTGGTGAAGTAATAAGGAGGCAAATCCCTGGATGGAGGTTGAGCACATTAGATCTAAAAGACATAACTCTGGATTGAGTCGGTCAATAGGAACATAATTTCTTTTAAGCTGGAAAAATGCGATTTAATGTTGGAGCGCCATAAATTTTGTATACGTAGACGATTATTAAAAGAATAACCAATCAAAAAAGTTACTTAACATACCTTTTAGAGTGTTCCCAGGGTTAATAAAGCAACCCCAAACGCTTCCCATATAATCAAATATCTTTACTATAAAATATTTTGATGATAACATCGGTAAGTTTTGACCTCAGAGATTGTATCGAGTATGCATTTTAAACTCAACACCATAAAATCTTTGTTAACTTTTGACTTTAGTTATTTTGAGCAAGAAAACAAGAGTATTTTTCGCTTTTTATTCATAATTGCAAAAGTAGGATTTAAAACCAAAATAAGTCCCAAAAAATCCCGAAAGATCTTGAGAAGTGCAGAAAAAATATCAAATGATACCGAAAATTTTTGAAATGTCTCAAAAAGTAAAAATATAACAAAAAAAAATTAAACGCAAAGAATCCCTAAAAGAAAAAAAACCAAGAAAATCTTGAAAAATGGAAATAACAAAATAATCGGTATTACTTGCAAATAACAATAAAAATCAAATTTTTTTTAAAGCCACGAGGAATGGCATCCTAGACTGTACAACAATATATTCACTATGTCTTTTTAATTTCAAACTCTCAAAAAACTTTTATTTGTACATAGTTTATGATTAACCCACCTTTTATCTCTTTCAGAGTCGAGCGTTCCTCGGATCAGGTCATCAAACCAGTAAATTTGGAAGCGCTATCCAAATGGGTGGGTAACATACCCGATAATGTGGTACGCGATATGGCCGATATTGCGCCGATGTTGTCCATTCTCGGCTATGATCCCTATGCGAATCCACCGGATTATGGTAAGCCAGATGCTTGGGTACAGGATAATACATTTAAGGTATGTGTGTACTGCGGACTTTTCGCCAGTTAATGCCTCGTTTATTTGTGTGTTTAGTTTTGTTTTCCTTTACATGTTTGTGGATTCTGTTCGAAAATGTTCATCGTTTTTTTTTTAAGGCAGCATTCATTGAATCATTCAGTTTGCCACGCCATAAAAAAGAGTTGTTTTTTTTTTATAGAGTTATTCATTTACTGAATAGCAGGCGTTCGTTGTATCCTTTGACGTTGTACGTAAGCATTTGTTAAATGCGTTTCGTTATTCCATGTTGCGCACAAACTCATTAATTTATTTAGCTATTCACTTCAAAGTAATTCGTACATACACATGGACATACAAACATCCATATTTATTTGGCTTACTTCCAGTCCATTAAATACAAATTCCCGTTTCTATGAATAAAATTTCAATGCATACGCCCTTACGTACATACATACATACATACATACATACATATTGTAAATGCTGTTTAACTAAAGTGTATGTGAATGTACATATGTATGTGAGATAAGCGATTTACAAATCAAATCTTTGATTATGGATTTTATAATGGCATTGCGCAAAAATCCTGCCATGCAGAGTATTACAGTAAGCCATTCACAAAGTAGAATTCACACATATTATTCAAACTCTACTTTCATTGTCGGACTTCGTGTGACATTTAGGTTATAAGCTGCTTTTGCACATTCCTCACATTCCATATGTAAAGCAATTTTTATCATAACGTGATGTACTCGAAGCATGGCGTCAATTCACGGAGCCATCGCCGCGGTCGCACGTTTTACTGGAATACCTAAGATTCAAATATTTATTAAAAAGATGCCGTACGCAAATTTTGTTATCAAGACCGCATAAATGGAAGTCTGATTCGTTAATACATATTTATTTGATTTTTTAGGTATTTATTTTTTCAATGCATTTAGTTGCTTTCAGAAAGTTTGAGAAATTAGAAAGCAATTTAAAATATTTAAAACGTTGCCCTTAAAAGTAAAAAGTCACGGAGAGAGTATGACTTCTTGGTTTACTGTAATCGTATAAAAGACGCTCTCAATCAGTGTTGCTTGATTTGCATGCAATGTAAAAACCTTCAAAAACAACACATTTTTGGAAAATAAGTGTGTGTTAAAACAAAAAACATTGGATTTAAAATGAAATAGCATTAACAGTTTAAATAATACGTAACTTAACAAAATCAGTCTTTAAACTAATTTGTTAATTTTTTATACAATTGATTTCATACCTGAAATTTAGTACAGTTTGAAGCATTTTTTAAGAGATCTTTATTTTTTGAAATACCCGAAATTTATAATCTGTTTCTCATTTCGCAAAAAAGTTTAGAAAAAAAAAATTTTTCCTTAACAGCGGTCACCCCTCGGCAGGCAATGGCAAACCTCCGAGGGTACTTCTGTCATGAAAAAGCTTCTCACAAAAATACAATCGCCGTTCGGAGTCGGCATAAAACTGTAGGTCCCTCCCCTTTGTGTGACAACATCAAGGCGCACGCCACAAATCGGAGGAGAAGCTCGGCCAAACACTAACATATGTGTAAGCGCCAAATTATTATTATTATTATATTATTATTATTCTCATTTTGGTTTTATTTAAATTGATTAGAGAAATATTCATTCAACATTTGCCGTATCTACTGAAATACAGTGAGGAAACGCTGCACCTCCTTCCTTTATCTTAAAACTTGACTTTCAAAAAATTAAAACCGAAACAAATATTTTAGTTTAATCGATCGAATCTGAAATTTGGAAAAAGCTGTAATTTGTACAAGTAGTTTGTCGGAACAAGTGTAAAAAACTGTAATTTACAGTTAAAGCTGTGAATATGGCAAGACTAGTTGTAAGCTAGATTTTAAATGGAATGTAAACCCAGTTGAAGTTTTTTTTACAATTTAACCATTGTTGCTGAAAGTGTAGTACATGCAATATTCTCATTTGTAATTATCTGCCACTTGGTCAAAATAATAATTTCGACACAAGACAAAAAATGGATAGGTAACTTACACACATAAGTATGTATAAAAACTAATTATTGATTGAGTTAAGTCTTAAAAAATATTCTTAAGGGTTAAGATACCTTCAACTTTCCCTATAAAAAAGCTAAAAGCATGTTGGCATATGCAGGGCCGCCAATTTACAGCCCAATTACGAAAAAACGAACGTTTTTTTTTGCATGGCGGTCAATTATTTACGAAAACTGTGGGGCTAGTGGAGGGGATTGTAAAACTTGATTTGCGGAACTCCGGGATGTTATGGAATAGCCGCAGTCTTGAAAACAACGGCGGTCAACTTTTTTCCAACTCAAAGGCACAGTCATTTTTGGGTCTCAAACAAACTATACCAAAACGCTAGTATCCATACGTAGTATTTAATGAATTTGAAAAGGATTTTGCTCGAGCTCATAACTATTTTTTTTTTGTAAAGTAGGTTAAACTTCCCCATTTATGGCAAAAAGTCCAATTTTGACTTCAAATTCTTAATTATTGTCTTAAGAGATCTATAAGAAAATTGAGCAACAAATTTTCTCCTAGAACATTTTAACCCGTTGACTCCTACCAGAATAAGTCTTTAAGACACAGTGTTAAAATGTTACACAAAACTAAAAATTTGTGCGGATTATGGGGAAAGCGTAAATATATAATGTGTTATGTTTCTTGGAAAATAGCCCCCTATAAAAGGAAAAATCTAAATCCTTGCAGAGTTTAACTACCACGCGTAAATACTAACGTTGGGGAATAGTTTGGTTGAGGACCAAATATGGCTATTCCCATGAGGAATAAAAAACGTTGAAATCCTTTGTTGTTTACCAAAGCCCCCTGAGTCCCGCAAATTGAGTTTTGCATTCCTTGCGACTACTCTAGTAGTATTCAAAAAGAAGTGAACACCATGCAAAAATTCTCAAGTTTACCAATTTTCGACCATAATTTGGCAGTACTAATACATATTTATTGTAGTTCTTCCGCTTTTATACACGAGCGCATTTATACACAAGCGTATTATAATTTTGTTCGCATAACGGTTGTTTGTAAAAGCCTAAAGGAATCGAGATAGATATAGACAAATATATACCAAAATGCTCAGAATGAAAATAGAAATTGATTAAGCCATGTCTGTCTGTCCGTCCGTCCATCTGTCTGTGCTTACGATAACTCGAGTAAAAATTGAGATATCTCAACGAAACTTGGTACGCGTACTTCTATTGGGGTCCATCCGTGCATTGAAAATGGACGAAATTGGACAATAACCACGCCTACTTCCCATATAACGGTAGTTTGCAGAAATACAAAAACTGCGATATTTTATTAACTACTGAAGTTTATTGACTCAAAATTGATATTTCCAATGATATATTAACGAGTAATAAGAATATTATACATTTTTGAAAAATGGGCGTAGCCATGCCCACATGAATTTTTATGTATATATCGGTAACTCCTGTACCAATTTCTACCGAACATGGCACAGGTGTTGATCTTGGTCCAACATAGAAAATGGATGAGAATTTTTGAAATCGGACATTAACCACGCCCACTTGCCATATAACGGTAATTTACTAAAATACGAAGTCGGCGATAAATCAGAAACTAGCTAATTTACTCACTATTACTATTTATGTTTGCAATAATTCCTTAGCAAGAAATACGATTACCGCCCACTTATGAGTACATATGCGTATCTCGGTAACCGTTTTATCAATTTCTACCAAACTCGGTATAATTAATGTACTTAGCACAAAAAAACAAGAAGTCGACAATTTTTGAAATCGGGCTAAACTCACGCCCAATTTGCATATAAAGGTAAAATTCAGAAATATGAAAAGTTCGATATATCGAAATTTAGAAACGCCCACTTATGACCACTTAAGTTTATCTCCGTAACCGGTATATTGATTTCTACCAAACAATAATTTCTTTAAGTCTGAGTATATTATCGAAAATGTTTGAAACAGGAAAAAAACTTACCACGATTTAACTTTATTATGATTTATATTATTTTATTTTATCGTATTTTTTATTTTGTTTTATTTTATCTAATTTTATTTTATTTCATTTTGTTTTGTTTTAGTTATCTATTTTATTTTGTTTTATTTTAGTCATTTATTTTATTTTATTTTGTCTTATTTTATTTTATTTTATTTTATTTTATTTTATTTTATTTTATTTTATTTTGTTTTATTTTATTTTATTTTATTTTTTTTTCGTTTATTTTATTTTGTCTTTAATTTAATTTAATTTTATTTTATTTTATTAAGTACTTAAGATAGGTAAAAATTTAAATTAGGACTTGCTTTCGGTTAGCAAATTTTTCAACTGTTCAAATTTGAAATAGGGATTAAATTTGAGGTGCTTGAAATGTGCCACCTGGCGCTGAGAATAAAGCAAATAACCACAATATTTAGAAATCTGTGCAAATGTGTGCAGCTATGTTCGCTTCCTGTTCGCTTGGTGTCTAACAAAAATATGTAAATACTGCACGTGCATACATACATTTACATAAATGCATATACATATACATAAACTAACACACCTACATATGTTTGTACATATGTACATGCATATGTATGTTCATACATACGCGCCTAATTGGGTTCTTTATGGCCTTAACTATGTACATACTTTACTTGTACTTGATATTTTGTGAGGTGTTGGTACGCTAAGCTCTCTCTCTGCCTATGCGCCTTTCTAAATAATCATCCACTAATACTTTGAAAAAATTTTCTACATTTTCTTGTTTGGTTTTCGGTTTTTTTCCTTACGCTTTGCCTTTGTTTGCTTTCAATTTGCAATCACTTATCGATATTTATATTGACTTAGATTTTCATATATGTATGTATACATTTTTTTTCTTTGTATGCTGCGTGAAAATAAAAACGTTACAACAAAAACACGTCGGTTATCAAAACAAATATATAGGTAAAGGCCAACCAGCAACAATGGGAAAATAAGGCAAGGAATGAGTTGCACCTCGTGCAGCATCAAGTACCAAAGGGGTTTAAATCGCAAGAGGGGGACGACAACAACAACAGCAATAACAATAATGTTAAGGACAATAACAATTTGCGACGACGTAACGGCAACCAAAAGGAAAACAACAACAAAAAAGATAAACGAAACCAGGACTATGGCAACATGGACTATGAGGATGATAACACTGACAACAATAACAACAACAATCCATCACCACAAGGCCACGACGAAACGCAGTATGACAATCTAGTGTGGGTAAAGCCGTTAGCTGGTGGTGGCAGTATCAATGGACAGCGATTAGGAAAGGGCGCGCCCTATAGCCCCAGCAGTTACACGGATACGGATACGAATACAGATAGACGCGACCAGCGCACATGATATCAAAGAGTTGGCGATATCGCGCAGCCGCAACAACAAGAACAGCCGTCTCAACAACAACAACAGCGACAGCAACAATCAAAGCAGCAACAACAACAGCAGCAGCAGCAGCATCAACAACGACGAATGGCGTTGCAGCGTCGTTCGAGTTATCGGCGACGTTTGCGTCGAAATCACTGAATCCGCAGGCACAAATCCGCATCGATTCATATATGTATGCACATAGATATGTATGTATATAAATAGCCTACCAATAAATGCACGCACACACAGTTTCGTATATATTTATAAGCGAGTACCAACATCGAGTTGCGCTGAATTGCGTTGGTTGAACTAAAATGAACTGAAGTGAACTGAGGTGTTGATCCGCGGTCCACATAGCCGTGTATTCACCGACAATGACAATGACTATGGTGACAATCCCATTGAGTGTAAAAACGCGCACGGAAGTGAGTGTGCGTGCGCTCTTTCACAGCGGAAACGGAAGTCTACGACAGCAGTTAACAATAAATGAGAAATAAACGTAACTTTCAATTGAATGGTTTGTTGGAATAACAAAAGCAATGGATTGGCAGTGTGAAGGCAGAAAAAATAGACTACGCAAAAGTATGTATGAATTGCGAAAAAATATGTGATGCAAAGTGCGAAAAGTAGGAAAATAGAAATACAATAAAATTAAAATGAAATTCCGCTATTCTTGTGCGCTTGTGTATGTGCATGCAAAATAAATTGCGAAGGATGGTTAAGCATAATGAAGTGAAAAATTTCAAACTACGACTGTTGTGAATGGGATTAGCTGTGATGGCCTCCCCTCGAATTTTTAATTGACCAACTGCGTTAAATGCGCAACTAAGTAAATAAAAATAAGTAACTAGTAAAACTAAGCGACAAACCGACCGACCGACAAGCAACCTACCAATAAAATAAGTATAGTTTTTGTAGTCTTTTCTCGTTTTTTTGTTTTTGTATAGGTAAGCGCGCAGAACAACAGCTTTTGTTTGTGGGGAAATGAGAATTTGTTGAATGAATGTTTTGTAGAGCTTTTTTCGTATTTAAATTTTTTATCTCCAAAAACTAAAAAGGAATACATAAATAAAAGGACGCAAGAATAAAAAAAATAAAAATAAATAATAAAATTAAATCGAATTTAAATAAAATTAAATGAAATTAAATAAAAAAATTATTAAAATAATTTTAAAAATAGAAAAATCAAAATGAAATGGAAAAATTTTAGATAAAAAAAAATAAAAATAAAATAAAACAAAATATACAAAATGAAAACAATTAATGATGTGTAAAAAATTATTTCAAACAAAATTTTATTAAAATTATACTAAAAATAAAATAAAGCAAGATAAAATAAAAAATAAAAGTAAAATAAAATAAAATACTCTAATAAAAAATTAACAAAAATAAATAAAATAAAAAAAATTAAAATAAATAAATAAGTGGCTTTCCACTGTGACTGACGGGACATTTGACTCTAGAATTTGAGAGCTGTGAATTATAAATATGTCGTTGGAACTCATAAAATAGCGCAATATATTTTTAACATAGATTAAAAATAACAAAATATAGTTTAAAAAAGCTAAAAAACACGCTTGCAGCAGCTGCCAGAAGAGAGTTACAAACAAACAAACAAGCAAGCAAACAAACATACAAGTGATGCTGATATAAGCGTGTTAATTAATGCTTATATGAAATTTCTTTATAAAAATACTAAAAGAATTTTATGTTTTTTGTAACTGTTATTTGAATGAATGTGACTGGCGGGACACTGAAAGATCCGTCTACTACTTTACCTTTGTGCGCTCAAAGACGAATTTTAGCCAAAGCTTTTAATTTTCAAAGAACATTTTTTTTGTTGTAAAATAAACATATGCTAAACGCTTTCGTTTCCATCAAAAATCAGGCTGATTTAGCCTTCGTTGAAATATTAAAAAATATTTGAAATTGTGACTGGTGGGACAGGTCCTACAGACAAAATTACAGTTTTTTTGAATTTCCTAATATTTTTAAACAGATTAAAGGGATAATTAATGCAATTAAAAAAGTATGTCGTTTTCCTCTGTCCCATAAATAATATTAAAAATTCTAATTAGAAATATAAAGAAAATAATAAAATTATGCAAACCCAAAGTAGAAAATAAAATTAAAATTAGTTTATATAAAAAAAAAACTATACAAAAAATAAAATAATACATTAAAAAATAAAATTGAATGAAATAAAAAAAAATAACAGAAAATAAAATAAAAATAATAAAAAAGTAAACTGAAGTAAAATTATTCAAAGTAAAATATAAAAAATAAGGTTAAAAAAAATAAAATAAAACCGAGCAAAATAAAATAAAAAAGTTAAATACAAAATCATAAATATAAAAAATTTGTAAAGTTAAACAAAAGAAAATAAATAAAACTAAGAAATCAATAAAATGCAGCAGAAAAGTATTAAAAAAGTAGAATAAAACTTAGCACGTTAAATAAAATAAAATTTTGCAAAAAAAAATTTTAATTATAAAATTAGTTTAAAGAAATTAAAACAAAAATGAAATAAATAATTTATTAAAAATAAAAATAATAAAATAAAAAATGAAGCATATACATAATAAAATAAAAGCAAGTAACAAAATAAAATTATTACGTATGATAAAAAAGTAAAGTAAGATAAAACTAAGCAAAATAAAATAAATTATGCAAATTATAAAATAAAATAAAAAATAAAAAATAAAATTAAAATATAAAATTAAAATTCAAATTTAAATAAAATAAAAATATAGAGTAAAATAAAATTTCAAAAAATAAAACGAACTAAAATTAAATAAAAAAATCAAGTAAACTAAATACATAAAAATAAAAATGAAATACAGTGCACGCTCGATGACGTGAACACTCTAAAACTTGAAGACCCCAAAACGTGAACACATTTTTTTGTGCATTGACTACTCCAAAATGTGAACATTTAAGTCGCAATTTTGGTATAGAATGGAGCGTTTCCCCTTAGATTTGCTGCGTAAAAATGAGTTATAAGAAACCTGTGTGTTTGACATAAAAAGTACAAGAATTTAATTGTGTAGATATGTATTCACCTTATACTTTTTGACATTCGAAAACATTAATACTTTTGTTAACGTGAACTCCCTTGGTTTTAATTAGTTCACGTTATCGAGCGTGCACTGTATAAAGTAGACAAAAGTGAGATAAAAAACAAAGTTAAATAGAAAGTAAACTAAATTAAAAATACATTAAAATGAAATAAAATAAAGAATATTACTTGACGGGTTTGAAATATTAAAAAATCTGATATAAACAAAAATCCTTAGAGGCGACTACTTCCATACTAAAACCCATTATTTTGTTGTCATATTGAAGGAAGGCCATAACTATTATGAAACCGTGTTTTACCAATATAAAAAAAAACCATAAAAGCCATAGTTTTGCGTATTTTTATGCTAAAACACATGCACAAACAGGTACAAATGACTAACAGTTAAAAAAAATTGGAAATATATTTTATCACTTCCGCCAAACAAAAGCGTTTTTCTGCGTCAAGGCTGTCAATTAATTTTTTATTTTTTAATAGTATACGCGTACATAAGTTTGTATATACATAAACAGGAGTATAAATTTTAATACGGGACGTTAATTGAATACCAGCAATTTGTATTGGTATTTTTTATTTTTAATAATATGCTACTATAAAATTAAATTTATAAATATTAATTCTAATTTTCCAGCAAAAATTTTATTGTAAATACATATGTTAATATTTATGTATTATGTAATATTTTAAGGTTATATTTAGTTTTACATATGTGCATATGTATATGCAAGCAAAGATTAATAATAATTTGTCTTGATGATGCAGTTTTACTTAAATTAATTATAGGTTTCATTGCTTTCTGAATTTTTTTGTAGGATTTACTTAAGCATCTTACAATTTTAGTACAACTAAGAATTTGAGGAGCTTTTAATATTTAAATATTTAGCTTATATATAAATTAGATATTAAATGTAATTATACAAAATAAATATAAAACTAAACGCTAATGCATATATGTATGTAAGTATTTGTATTTAAATTTAGGGTTAATAATAAAGAATCTATATGTATGTACGCATATAAAACGTAGTTAAAAGCATAGATATTGTATGTAAAATTGTATATGTGAATTATTATTAAAAAAGAAAAAAACACAGAAAATGTGCGTTACGCTATTGTTTCGTCCGCAAATTAAATTATTTTTAATAATATTATTTTGCAAATGTATGCAGGTATAATTTTTAAAACCAATCAAAATATGTATGTAAGTATGTTAACAACAATCGATATATGTTTTAAGTAGAAGAAATGAATTTCAATTGACAACCCTTAACCGCATTAGCATATTATCCCGTTAATCCAAAAGAAAAACTCGAAAAATTTACATCAAATGAAAAAACGAAAATAAATGTGAAATTGCGGCTTGTGACTGTCCTGCGGCCAAACCGCAAATATTCGTCTACATCCACATATAGATACAGCATACATACATACATCCATATATACATATTCGCAAATAAATCTACCTATAAATGTGCAATTTATGTAAAAATAAAGCAACGCTCAATTGCCCATTTCATACACCTTTATAAATATGTATGTATGCATTGTAAAATTTTAATTTGCATATTTCTGCAAGTCGGAATGCGAGCGTACTACAATGTCAGGCAAATTTATTTGCACTTTCCGTATTTTTATACATAATTAAGTAAAATTATAAATAAAAAATATAAAACAAAGGGAAACACATTTTATGTATGTATGTAGTTATGTCCTTTTATGATAGCGTGTCGTGCGTGGTACGACTAAACACCCACCCCCACCTACATATTTCTCCTACCAAGCATTATTTTAGTGTTAATACCAATTCTTATGTTTATGTGAATTTAACTGTACACTTAAAATTAAGTTTTTTTCACTATAAAATCGCTGACAATAAAAAACAAAATTCAAATAAAATTTCTTTGTGCTTTTTCTACAGTAATCACATAGCAACAAATAGAGAATAAATAAGAAATTTTGTAATTTCAATTTTCTATTACAGCAACAGGTTAAGTAAAAAATTTACCTTTTCAGGAGATACGAGAAAATTTAGATGCAAAACTTTTCTAGCTACTGCGGCTTTGGCTCCTTGTTGTTTCCTAAATAGCAGCTGAGTAAAGCCTTGTCAACTGATCCTGGTAAGTCGCGAATGTAATCTATTGTACCTTGTGATAAATAAAAAAATACTTGGAATTCTTCAATAAAACGAACACGGTTTAATTATTCACCGATATTCATTTTATTTCCTTGAAAGTAATATTTATTTATTTATTTAAGGATTGTTTTTAAAACAATAAGTACTTAAAGCTGTGACATCTGGGGTCTTAGCTAAAAGAAGTAATCTTCATTGTAAGTAATAAATAATAAGATCCGGAAATATAATTGCTTGTTGATCTTACGGATTCAACGTAATTATAACCAGAACCGAGAACGCGTTCCGATTTTGGTTTAGTTCTGCACGAGAACAAAATAAATGTCAAGAACGTTACCACAAAAGAATCAAACGGGAACAAAACGTTTGGGAACGTTTCCGTGAAGAACAAAAAGAGAACAAAACTCTCGGGAACATTCTGAAAATGGGAACACAACTCTCAAAAACGTTCTCAAGAAGAACAGAACAAAAATTATTATTTTTAAAACAATTTTTAAAATTATTAACGTAAGGAAGTCGTGAAAGCCATGGAGAGACGAGAGACGCATCTGATAGAGAATGATGCTCTGTTTGCTTCAGTTTTTTTGGATCACTCTTCTTTCAGCCTCTTCTTCCGAAGAAGCACCATCGTAAAGCCGTTTCGAAATTGGAGCAACAGTGAATAGGCTCCAAGAAAAGGATGGAGACACACTCAGTTAACAAGCGAATTCTTCAACCAGTAAGAAGGTTGGAGAAGGCCACGCTGGAACACGCACGAGCCATACCAGCAGAGCGTTCAACAGCGATGTATTCCTGAAATTGTCGGAACGGTCGATTGCGAAAATTCAGTTGCCATTTTTCCCCCCAACTGAAAATATTCTTAAATATTGGAAAAATACGTGGAACGTCATGCCACAATTAGCAAAACTAGCTACAGTGGTCCATGCTACTATAGAAACGCAAGCCACAGTCGAACGTCTGTTCTTTGGTATGCGGTTCATATTGGGGCTTTGGAGCGAATCTGACAGGGACGATCTTAAACATCATGGTGGTACGTTGTAACAGCCAGAACACTAAGAAGGCCCTGAGAGCTTTCGACCAAACGTGTAAGGAGTCCCATTTCATCGCCTAAAAGTTCCAGGAAAAATGCTCCACTCAAAGTCGGAATATCATGCAGGTCAATTAGCGAGAGAAGATGGTGTCAATCTATAGCATACCAGCGATGAAGCCCATGCAAAGATTATTGAATTTTCTTAATATTGATGATTTTTCCCAAAATGTTTTTCGAGAGAAAGTTCCTGAAACTTTTTTCCCGTTTTGTTCTTTGCTGGCACGTTCCGGAGACTTCTGTTCAGATTTTGTTCTCTCAAAAATGTTCTCGAAATTATTGTTCGCATTTTGTTCGCTTTAGGAATGTTCCCCACCGTTTTGTTCTTATATAATTTCCGTTGAGAACGTTCTCGACAGTTTTGTTCTCACTTTCGTTCTTGTGAAAACACTCCCGAAAGCTTTGTTCTCATTTCGGTTTGGGTTTTTAAGCGTGCTTGGGAAAAAAACTAGGAGAAAGGCATTTAGTTTCGATCAGGGACGGAAAATAATCATTATTTTTTAAATTTGAACCAAAAAAATCAACAAGTTGTAATCGTCGTAAAACAATTTTACCTATACTCACGTATTTGGGTTCGTACGTCCTA
>JAPVRG010249923.1:0-11947 GCA_029783565.1 Rhagoletis cerasi
ATTGTTCCATTCACCAAAAGAAGAAAAGTCGACCCACCTTAGCAGGGGCAGAAATTGAGTACTCAGAAGAGGCGAAGTATCTAGGGGTTACTCTGGACAGAGCCAGTTGGAACTCACATCTCGCAAATGTTACCAACAAGCCTGTCAGAGACTCCATGGTAAAACTTGGGGAATATTACCGAAGCTAACGTATCGTAAACAAGTAATCGCGGGTGCCCACTTAAGCAGGCTACACCGTTTGGTCTGCTTGGCTATCAAATGAGATATGCGCACCTATATTGCGGATGCACTTGATGTGATTACAGGCATTCCTCCACTGTCAATTCTGGTTGAAAAGGAGGGGTGCTGGAGCGCCCTATGGCTGTCCAATGAAATCAGGACGAAAAGTGGGGATCTTCTGGGTCACTTGCAGGTTCTCAAGCCATCCCTGTAAAATCCCGCTATCAAGCTCAGAGATTTCATGCTACCGAAATTATCATTTGACAAGCCGTACAAGATCCCGAAAGGGACTGCTGTGAAGCGATGTCTATGGTAGACAAAGGGTCCCAAGTATGGTATATCGACGGATCGAAGATGCACGATGGGAGTACTGGGGCAGGCGTACTTGGATCAAGATTCCAGAAAAGTCTGCCAATGGGCTCATGCCCAACTATACTCCAGGCGAAAGTCATCGCAATCGAAGTCTATGTTCGCGAATGCGTTCGTAGAAGGGAAAATGCGGCAAGAATAAATATTATGTCGCATAGTCGGGCAGCATTAAAGGTCTTAGACTCATTTAGAGCATCAAGGCCCGTGGACAGTTGTAAAACTCTTGTGGACCGCCTACGAGCCCACAATAGAGTGACGCTGTGGTGGGTAACTGTACGTGAAGCTTGGAATCGAACATAGGCTACTTTGTATCCTAGAAAAATATAGGAGCTTGAGTGCACATTAAGGGATGTGGCAGTATCTGTATGCAAAAAATGTTATTTAGGAACCATAAGTCACATCATATTGAAACTGAGTGTGGATATTTTACGAATGGAGCTGCTCATGCATCAGAAAACTGAAAGTATTTGTTCTAGAGTACTAGAACTTGGTATGACATCAATCCTATATTCGTGGAGAAAGATTGTGGTTATTTGAAAGGGAAAGTCAGGGCACCACCTAAGCAAATCGATAGTATGGGATTAAACTCTGAATGGCTAAATTCTAAATAAAACGGCGTTGTCCAGTAAGTAAGTAATTTTAGGCGGGGCAACATTTGCCGGGGGGCTGGCTGGAGCCTATTATTTTGTTTACAGGTCTATACATATTTATGGGAGGATATATGTATGTCTATACATATATTTGTAGATATGTTTATACCTGCGTGCGAATGCGCTAAATACGCTAGTAGCTATTTACATATATGTATAAGCATATTTTGCAAGGCCCTTAATAGGGATGTGCTGAAATTATGCATAAATGTAAATGTCTGCATATACATATTTACATATATGTATATGAGTGTGTATAGTATTGTTGTTTACATTTGTCTGCTTGCAAAAGCCAAGTCGATGACTCAAAAATTCGTAATTGTAATTTGTTTTTATTGTGGGCGTTTTTGGCACAACCTCTTCATTAAAAGCAATCACAATTTTTCACACATTATGGTGAATAGAAGAGCAAGACTTGAGAATCTATGCATATCTTTTGTACATGCACACGTATATGCATATAAATGTACAGTGGCTCACAGCCTAAATGATACACCCCAAAAAAAATTGCTTTGTTAATATTCACAAAGGTTTTCATGTTAAAAAATTTTTGTTATTTTTGTTTCAGGGACCGTAACGGTCATTATCTTTGTGATAAAAATCATAATTTAACCGTTAAAATTTTATTTCTATTTCTTCGATCAAATTTAATCGTTATTTTATGATTTTTATTTTTTCGATCAAAACGTAATGGTTATATTTTATTTTTTTTTTTCGATCAAAAAAAATCGTTTTTTATGATTTTTATTTTTCGATCAAAAAATAATCGTCATTTTTGATTTTAATTTATTCGATCATAAAAGATTTAAAGCGGTCATAAAAAAGCAGTCTCCGTTATAACGGTTAAAAATTATCGAAAAAATAAAAATCCAAAATAACGATTATTTTTTGATCGAAAAAATAAAAATCAAAAATAACGATTATTTTCGGTCCCTGTTTTGTTTATAAAAATATCGTGCATAGTACATACAACAAAAACCACAAAAACCAAAATACCAAACTTTTTGCATACACTAGAAAAATTCTACAAAATTTGCATTCATTTACATGAAAATTTCCAACTTTTTGATCAGATTTTTAGAAAGATTTCGGGTATGCAGTTTTGTAGACCATTGAATTTTAGTACAATAAGGTGTGAGTTTGGAGTTGCTAAGAACTGCCGCTGATTTTTGGGAATTTTTTTTTGAACGGTCTTACGCATTTCCATCCACATACAAAAAATTTCGAACATACTTTGTATGAAAGAAAATGCGTGAAACTGTCAACATATATATTTTAGCAACTTCGAACTTGCACGTTATTATACTATGTAAAGTTTAATGGGCTACAGCATACTCGAAATATTTAAAAAAAAATCTGATCAAAAAGTTGAAAACGTTCATGAAAATGAAGGGAAATTTTGTCGAATTTTCCTCGTTTCTGTACAAAGTTTGGAATTTTGTCTTCTATGGTTTGGTTTTGAACTATAGGTTTAAAGAGCTCTATAAAGTGACATTTTCATAAATTTTTCAATTTATAAACCTTTTTAAAGATATTTTATTTTTTATGAATAAGGGGGTATGTTTTTATAAAAAGAATAACAAAGATTCTTTAACATGAAAAACTTTGTGAATATTAACATAGTAAAATATGTATTGTGTTGGCTGTATCATTTAGGCTGTAAGCCACTGTATTTATATCATAGTCCTACTATGATAATAAAAGCAACAACTAAAATTTATTCAACAGCAGAACAACTGTTGATGAATAGAGCTTGGCGGCTGCTGGTACGACTCGTCGTTGTCATTGTTATTGGTTTTTTCTTTCTTTTTTTGAAATCATGTACTAATTTCAAGCTAATGCGATTGCACACTTTGCCTTTATGTTCTACACTTGCTAAGCTTCATTTGTTACAGTTTTTTCTTACATGATTTAGATATAATATTTTATTATTGTTGTAAGCAGCATCATCTAATATTTCTTTGCACAATTGCTGGCGTAGCAATAAAATTTTTATTTTATATTTTATTTTTTCGCTTTCATATCTTTTTCTATTGAGCTCGTAATTCAGGTTTCCCAAATACACACACACACACACAGAAGCAGCGGTAATAACCTTTCTCCAACTAAACAAGAAAAAAAAAAGAAATACTAAATACAAATAACAACAAAGCGTTTGCGATCTGTCTCTATGATGTATGTTTAGCTTTTATCTCGATGCCACAAAATTGCCCACATTTAGTGCCAACATTTCTTCTTTTAAAATTAACTTTTTTCTGATTTGATTTCTTGTAATTTTCTGAAAGCCGTCAACAGCTTAAGCACGCAGCCATACATATGTACATATGTACATACACTTGCGCTAGTCACCGATTTCTAATTTGGAAATGTCAGTATGTAATAAGCGTGCGGTATGCAAGTATGTAGGCACACAGCTATATAGTATTGACAAATTGACAGCAATTCTTCATAGACGATCGGTGGCACCACACATCAAAATTATGTTTTTGTGGCCCCTCTTTCGCTTATTTTATTGATTACTTTTCTGTTTTTTTTTTTTTTGCATTACATATTATTTACATAGTCTCTGCGCGTCGTTGTTAATACGAGTAGTTACTATGTATGCAGTTAATCATTCACTTTCCACGTCCAACAATTCGTGCGCGCTTCACGACCGGTTCGTCCAAATTCATGTACTCAACTGGCGATTTAGCCACAATATTGGAATTCTAAACGCACATCCATCCAGCGCAAGTCTATCAGCTGGACGCGCTCAGCCACTGCTATCGAAGTGCAAAGCCGACCAATGCAAGTTGCTGTTGCAAAAAACTAGTCTTTGATATTTTGAGCTTGAATGGTTATGGATTGTTGTTGTTGCTGTTCGAAGCATGGATGATAGGAGGAGCCGGGTAACAAGCGCGGTCTGCATTAATTGCAGAGAGCAGGTGAGTTGGCTGAGAGCGCAGCTTTGACAGCGCTTTGGTTGTGCGCATTTTGATTACTCTCAACATTGCTGTTCGTGGAGAAACTGATTTTGGAGATCAGGGCTAAGGCATGCAGACGCATAAAATGCAGAAAGTTATAACAGGGGCTGCGAAAAAATAGTGATTTTAAATTTTTCGTTTAGTAAGGACTACTTAGTAGATTTTTGCACAAAATAACTTGAATTTTAATTCATTTTTATTCAATAATATTCGAATTATAACGGTTAAAAAGTTTCGAAAAAGTGGTTGTTAGGATTCGCCGATCTAAACAGGCCAGCATCCCAAGGCCAGCTAAAATACTCCTACTGAACTGCAATGGACTTTACAAGTCGGCATAAAATACTGATAGCGGCGATCCAAAAGACGAAGTCGCATAACAAACTGCACCTTCAAGATCGTAAGCGAGGCAATGACGGGGACTATCTTTCGTTCTACACCACACAGAAGCCACCGACCGCAGGAAAACCATACTGGAAAGTAAGGGCCTTTAGTAGAAGACAATTTTATTGGCAGGGCTGGGGCTATGGAGTGTTACATTAGCTCACCTGACATAATAGTAGCTTGCGCAGGTCTTATGTGTATGTAGTAAATAGCATAACGTGGTGATCTATGCTCTAGTTGGCATCAGGCCACCTACTCATAATCATCGTTATCGAGAGAAATGACTTCTTCAGAAGCTGTCTTCATCTCATCTAGACGCTTGGCAAAAACCACCCACAGTTTATCGGCTGAAGCGGTTCTACTAGAAAATGAGCGTAACCATCTTCGACAGGCTGATCCCGAGTACCTCTGCATTAGGGATCTCAGTTGGGAGATTCGACAACTGGTCAGTCAAAATATGCAGAAAAAGATATCTTACTCCAAATCTGGTGTGGCCAAGCTTTCGTTAACAGCTAATTCCCTGTTCAACCCGGCGCACTATGGTTCAGAACTCAATTTTAGTGCGACATAAGTCAAATTTCTCACATAAGCATAAATAATAAACCACCACTCATGTTTACAGTGAAATATATGAGTCATGATAAAACAAGAAAATTATCCTATAAAGATGGGTACTTTTAACGTATGACGTTACCAAAGTAAGAAAATTATTTAAAAAAAAAATTCGAAAAAATAAAGCCCTTTGATCAAAAGTGCATTTTTTGGAGTTTATAATCTCATTTACTTTCAGCTACCCTTATTTGCTTTTATTGGTTTTTTACATCGCTTTTATTTATATTACGTTTACAAGCGAAAAGGGGAATAAAAGATTATTTACTTTAAGTTACATCTCGTTTAAAAGGAAAGATTTTATTTATAAAAAAAAAAACTTTTTCACTGAAGATTTAAAAAAATTGCAAGCGATTGCAGGTTATAAAAATATAACTATTTTGTAGTTCCAATATTATTGTATCATGATAAAGAAAAAACAACCCCTCCTCTGAGCCCCTCTTTATACAACAATCGGTTTGTCATAAGTTAGTAGGCCAAATTTACATGCAAATGTACATACATTTTGGATTGTATACATTATTATGATAATATATGTATGTATTTTCGATTGCTCTAACGACTTAAATTAAAAAATCTTCTCCAATAAAGGTTGCTAGCTTTTAATAATTACCTAAGAAGTACATAAGTTACTTGTTACAATATACTATATATGTTTGCTTAACATAAAAATGTATTTCTCGTATTATTTTTAATCAAAATAGGCCTAGTTGGACTCGTTTGTCAAACGGACCGTTACAAATTTAAAGGTACAAAATAAGTCATTTAGAGTTATTTAGAGAGTGGTTAAAAATAAAAATCTTAGCCAGGTATGACTGCCAGAGGCGATGAATCTCCTTAAAGCGCCACATGCTGAATTACTTAATGAAATTGATAGGAAATACTAGTATCGCTACTGACTCCAGTTTTTGCCCAACAGAATCTAAGGCTGTGAATTTTAAAGTCTTCGATTCATAAAAATATATCAAGTTGGTGATACTTATTTTCATACTAAACTATAAACTTAAATGTAGAAAATAGGTTGCTATATGTTTAAAAATTAAAAATAATTTTTATGAAAGACGTACAGAGTTCAACGAAATAAAAACCATATTATGAAAAACAAACTTTACTGTTTTTATGTGGGCGTTGGAAAAACGTAAAAGTGTGCTTAATACTTGGAAGTTCATATATGTTTAACAAAACATAAAAATACATTCATCTAAAGAAAGTATTCTCTTGGGAATATTATTAAAACGGATATTGTAACATAACTTTAAAATTTTGACTTTGTGGCAACCCGAAAATATGTCTGGATTAAAACACGTCAGATTATCTTTCATTTGACACTGATATTGTCATATTTTTTATAATTTAGCGGAAAGTGAATCTTATCCATTTCTTGTGACCATAGGTTAGGGTATATTTCCGGTACCGGTAGAGGTATCAAAGCGAATCTCAGTTTCAAATGTGTCCCTTCTAAAGTAGATTACTGTGTTAAACTTTGAGAATAATCCGCCATGATTCGCAGGAGATACGAATTTTTTCGTGCTAAATGTGAGCAGAGTATATATTTCACTCGAGAACCACGACTTGTCTGATCGAAGTGATGTGCGTGCTACTTTAAACTGCATTTAAATGAGGCGATTTTCTAGGCGATTCAACATCGTTCAACAAAAATCGCACATGTAAATGGTGATTCAAGAATCGCTTGCCTCAAAGTAGACAGCAAGTCAACTTTTGCAGGCGATTATGGCCTGTCAAAAGATCGCCTCATGTAAAGACCGCTTTAGCCGACAATTTATATACATAAATACCATCTTTTGTTAAATAAAGCCAATAAGTGAATTTCAGTGCATGTAAAGTTTTGTTTACATTCCGACAGGCTGTTTACTTTTACCAAAGTAGCGGTACCACTGACTGCGCCACCTTTGTTCTACATCGCGCTCGTTTTAATGATCCCTGCCTAGACCGTCATGGGCCGCATTAAATTTCTTGGGCTCATTAGCATTAGTTTATTCAGTTCATTTCTCTCAATTTGTCCCGTCTGATTTAGCTCATATGCTCTACTATATTCTGAAATGCCTTCATTCTCTAATCCATGCCCCATTCGTGCGAACTCTGTGCTTAGAACGTTCAGTCTTCCGGAATTCGATTTCTACTTTCGGAGATGACTGAAGTTCAGTAAAAGGTCTTCTGAGTGGTTCTCATTCTAATTCCATTATTTATTATAGATCTGATATTGAACATAGATCCGTAGAGTTCACCGATTTGCTTCTCTGAAATGGAGTAACACTATATCCAGCTTACCAAAAGCAACAGGTAAGAAATCCAAAATGTTAAGAGTATCTTCATTTAATATGTGGCTTTAGGCCCCATCTTTTGTTTTCACCTTCCCTATAGGCTAATGAAAATGAGTCCAGTTAGGGGGTGAGGCTGAGGCAAGAACGAAGTGCATCATACATACGTAAGTATTTCCTTGTGAATATTACCATTTGAATTAAGGGCGTCAGCGTTAAGCTCACCTTCCCTAATACTATGTTCACGTTGAAATATTAACTCGAGTTTAACGTTTTGGGTTTATGAACAACTGTCAAGTGTTCACATTGGGGTGTTTAATAAAATCAGAGTTTAATTTGACTTTTGTTTGTTTATTTTTTCTTATTTACATTTAGTCTGTTCCCGTACTCGAAGGTTCAGACAGAAATAGTCCGAAGTAGCCGTGGCGTAGAATACCAATCGTTTATTCAAAAAAAGAAAAACTGTGACCCGATGGAACTTTTTATGCTGATTTCAACCACATCAAGATTATTTGGCACAGATAAAAACCAAAGCCAATAAAAGAGATTAAAGTTATAATACCTCGGAAACTATTTGACCGATCACAAAAGTATTGATGCTAGTTTAAAGATAATTTAAATACATTTTACGCGACGTATATAATATAACCCTTTTTAAAACAAATTTTAAATAAACGCCATTCAAAAAAAAAATATATTTATATATTTTTTGGTTATTAGGTACTTCTGGCTTAAAAATATAAAAAAGGAAAGAAACTTATGTACCTTTATTTTCATTTCATTACCTTTTAATTAATTTAAATTTAACTTTTTATCCATTGATATCTTCTGTATTTTTCATTTCCGCTAGATAATTTTGGTAGGATTGAAATCAGCACAAAAAGTTCTATCCAGCCACATTTTTGGTTTTTGCATAGCTAGATTGTTGGTCTTTCAGACTTATGTGGACGGAACGACCTCGCACTATTTCTGATTAAATCCTACAGTACGGGAACAGGCTAACTGTCGGAAAGTTGGTTGCAGGTTTGGATTATCAAAGACACAACCCAAATTCGGTCAAAAAATAGGGTTGCATTCGCTTTAACTCCAAATAAAAGTGGTGCTTAAGGCGAGTTAAACGAAAATTTTTGTATGGTAAACTCGGAGTTTATGAGTAGTGTTAAACGTTTAACTCCAAAATGGCCCATAAACTCGAGTTAATGGCTCAACGTGAACATAGTATAAGCCAGTTGTACACTAATCAGAAAAGTCATTCGGTACTCTGCAGTCCTTAATGAAGCGGGCTAATCCTTAGAATTCCAAGGCGACACATCATTCATTCTTTGAGCCGTTTTTGGGTTTCCAATAATTTTGTCTATTTTAGGAAATCCCGAAATTTCATTTTACTGACATGTTTAAGTATAGCTACATAGTGATACAGTCATTGAAGATTTGATTTCGAGAAAAAACTAAAAGATTTATTTTCATCGAAAAAGGTTAAGGAACTAGGGGCAAGGCTCCAAAGTAGTTGGAGGATGTAAGAATGTCTTTCTAATATGCTCCCCTTATTATCTCTAATATGTTTCACTTATTAAATATTCGCTCATTTAAAAAAAAACACCTCTTGTTTGTGATAGCCACCGAATACAAAATTATATATTAAAAACATATTCAACTCACCTGTCCGTATTTTCCTCATTCTTGTATACACTTGAGTACATGCCGTTTAGTCCATTCAATTGGCATGTAAATTCAATGTTGACCACATATGGTGTACTAGTGCGCAACAATTCCGCCAATTCGATAAACAGCATTTCACGTTCAGGACTCAAATAAAATGACTTAACGGTAATACGTAGATAGGCCATAATATTCAGAATGCTGACGCCTTCAATCTCCAGATCCTTGGCATGCATAACAATCAAATTAGTTGGAACATCAACCTCAATCTGTACGGTTACATAGCCTTCGCAGGTGTTCGTTCCGAATTTCGGCTCCCAATAAAGTCGATATTTGACAGGTCGAATTTCAGTTGGTAAGCGATAAATGACCTGAAATATTTTCAAATGGGTGAATAAGAAATACAGATGTATGTATTTATATTTCAGACAATAATGGGGCTGTAGAGATACAGATTTTTATTTAAACAATATCACGTTGCCTTTGAACTTGAATGTATCCGCATTTTTTATCAGAATACATACAGTTCATTTCTCTCATTTGCTCTTTTATTTTTAAAACAAAAGGAAAATGTTTATTATCGGGAGCTATAAGCATCTTATCTCCCAGTTCTCCGTAAAAACAACACTTTAACCCCAAAAAGGGTACTGGGAACTTGAATGAATTCTCGTCAACCCTAATCACCTACAACATAGAGCTTTGCGAAGCCAAGAGACCCAGTTAACCACATACTATCAGAAAATAGTTACGATAGATAGAGAGAGCTCATAGGAAGTTACAACTCCAAAATATTTAGGAAGCCAATTACTTACTTTCCTAAAGATAAGCCAAAGGCATTTACGGGTCATTGCAGGCTTCGATCCCACATGAACACCCTGAAAATTTGCTCAGACGACTCCTGTCCGCGATACGCGAAGCGGTCGCTAAAAGTAGTCAAATACATTTTGGTCTAATATGTAGACAGATCGTACGCATAACCACTCTCTTACGAACCTGAAACTCTTGGGATTCGTTGGGGCTTTAGGGAAAGACGAGGTCTTGTGGTGAGCCATGAGGCGCAGATATATCATATAAATTTTGGTCCTGATCGGATACCGTTTAGGCTTGTCGCACAGGGGTCAAAGTTCAGATTCCTCTTTAGGGACTATATACAATGAATCTGAACTTTGCCCCCTGTGCTTCACGCCTTAACCGACTCCAATCGGGACCAAAATTGATATGTGATACCTGCCCCTACAGTAGTATCGATTTGGGGTATTGGATGAAAAAAAAAATTTATTTTAATAGAGGAATCTGTACTTCGACCCCTGTGCGCTAGAACTTGTGCGATTGCCAGGACACTATGGTGCCCAAGCCAACCAACTGGCTGATCAGTTACCGAACTGCGGTTCTTTGGAGCATCCAATTAGAATGGAGTCAATTTTACGGCCAAGCAAAGGGGGGACGATCGGGTACGCCATGAATTTCATTAGTACCACTCATGAGATCCGTTGGTGTGGTATTTACACCTGCAAAACACCCAATTGTTTCCTCAAAAGGCCTGATGGGGTGGTTGTAAAATTCCTTCTCAGAGAGGGAAGTAGTGATCTACGAGCCCTGATAGGATTGATTACGGGGCACAGTCCATGGGGATGACACATGGTCACTGTGTACATATTGTTTGCAGGATGAGGATAGTATAGAACATTTTCTCTGCCGCTGTCCGGCCTCCGCCAGACTTAGATGGTACAGTTTTGGGTCGAATGCATTGAGAGTTAACAATCTACAATCCATTCCCCTTGACAAACTGCTAATATTCATAAAGGAGTCTGGTAAGTTTGCTGAGGAGCAATAAATTCCCACCCCACCTATACATATATCCCTATCCTCTAAATCCCCTCTCTCTATAGGCCTTAAGTACAATGAGCAATACTGCCTGAGTGCTTGGAAAAATTGTTCAAGGTTTTTCCGGCCACCCACAATTCCATTCCATTCCAAATGTTTCCATTTTTTGGATTAGGGATATTCTGTCTTCCAGGGAACTTAATCTCTTAATCTATTACTTATAACACGTCGATTTGCCGATTTCTAAGTCAGAACTACTCAATCTCACACTAATAAAGTGTTATAGGTTTGTTCGCGTAAAAACTATCCGGTAACTTGCCAGTAACTAAATTTCCGAGAAATCGCTTTCAGAGAGAAAACTGTCCAAAAAAAAGTACGTGAACGCAAAATCAGAGAAAATTTGCAAGTTTCATTAACAGCTGATTAATTTGTTGTTTATTCGCAGCAGTTTACTAATAAAAATAGTAATTCATATCTTATTATACATATATTTAAATTGGTTTATTTTTTAAATTTCAGCTGTAAAACCCTACTAACAATTCCTTTACTAGTTTGAATTGCACCCAGCAGTATGCGATCAGCTGTTTTTCGCACTGGCACATTTTGTAAATTAAAATTTTTCCGATACAAATTTTCAACTTCCTCTCTAAGTGAACAGTCACTTTGCTCTCTCAATTTCTCCTAGTTTGCATGTTTTTTTGGATATATGAACACCAAAACATGATAATTTGTGACAATTGTTACAAATTATTTGTTACATCAACAGGCATTATACACGTTTACATAGATATGTGTTTTACAGTGTCCGAAGTCTATGTAGCGAATATTTGTTATCTCAGAAGTATTTGCAATTAAGTATTTTATCTACAATCATTAATGGCAACTGAAATTGTTGCACCATTTATTCAGTTTACGTCTTTAATCACACACAACTTAACATTTGGTTAACAAAGATATACACAGCGGTTTGACGTATTATCAGAAATGTTCTTGT
>JAPVRG010249926.1:0-13018 GCA_029783565.1 Rhagoletis cerasi
TTTTTTTTCTTGCCTGGTTTAATTTCTTACATTTTTCCAAATTAGGAGCATATTAGACCGTTTTGTTGTTCCGAAATGTAATAATTCTGAAAGCTATGGCCGATTTAGTAATTTGCCTTGGTACAAAAATATATGCCCAACCCGGATCCACACGGAATCACCGATTCTTATTTTTAAAAATTGCAAGACTGTGGTGTAAACCCTTGGGATCGCATTTTTTAAACAGCCCGGAAGCAGCCAGGAACGGCATTTAAAAGAAAATGTAAGAAAAATCAAATAAAAATATAAGAAAAGTAAAAAAAAATTGAGTCTTTAATTTTTCCAAATTTTTTTTTCTTATAATTTCAATGTTCTTGGCTAGTTTATTATTTGCGAAAATGTAAAATTATTCTTCTTTTCGAGTCCTAAAAAAGGCTTTTTATGAAGAAGTTGAGAATTTTTAGGATATTCGAAAAAAATTAAGAGTTAGTAAATCAATAATGAGAATTTCTTTGCAAAGACTAATCAGTTTTCGATTTATACCAAATATAGACGTTTTATTCTCAAACTTACGTCTTTCTTAAGTTTACATCTTTAGATGAAGACCATTTCAAAGTTTATATGTAAGCACATGAATATGATCCAAGTATACAATGAACAAAAGACTTAAGCAGCGAACTTGAAGTTGGATTAGGATGTTACTTATTCCGCGAAAATACCGAATTTCGAATTTCGTTTTTATTTAGTATGCATGCGATAAATTATATACCTTCCATCCTTTTCCATGATACAAAGGATCTGTGTCTTCTTACGTTATATTTCAATAGAAACATTGGAATCGAATACGCTTATCCACTCAGGAGTCAAATGCCACATGCGTCCAATATACTTCCCAATGGCAAAGAGTGACACATCGCATTGCAGTAGTGAATATTAAAGATAATGACACGTTTAATATCTTTAACTTAGTCGTTACAAAGACTAAAGTTTAATTTGCTTTCTGTTTCAGTTGCTTATCAGCGTAGCAGTCTTCGACAACGGATGTGTATGACATGACGTCAATACCCTTCCTAGAATCCCGGAATCGTTTAATTATTGATATCTCGGGGCCGGAAGATACTGCCACTGTCGCTTCAAAGACACCCTTTAGGACAACCTCAAGTATATGGTGGCAACAAGCGAAGCAAAATAAATCACGACCCAGCTTTTTTTCCAATAGGACCCAAGCATGGCGCAATCTCTCCATCTATCTTATGGAGTCGGCAAAAACGTTTTACTTCTGTATGTTTTTTTTATTACGTATGACTTAAAAGGTAGATATATGCGGAGAATTACTACTCAAAAATTCCGCATTGCCAAAGTTTGAAAATATAGCAAAATCTGAAAACTTCGAGTCTCTTGCGGCAGGGTATATGTACATATGTTATTCATTTCGTAGGTTGATTCCACTCACCGAAAAGAAAAGAGCATAGGTGTGTCGCGTCGTAATTTTGAACTCTCCGTTTTAAGGGACCCCCTAACCAACAGTGTAAATCAAAAGTAACTAAAACTTATTTTAATCAGCGGCTTTCCATAAATTAAGAAAGCTATGGTAAAGAGTTTCAAAAAAACATTTGTTTTAAACAAAATCACTTTACTAAGACAGTTTATGAGGGAGCTTTGACTGACACGTTGCGTATAATCTGTGATAAATGTAAATATATTTTACTTACTTAGGCTCCAGTTGTAGAATGTACTTAAGCTTTATCCACGCACACAAGCACACATTGCTCAGCATCACATTGTTCCAACTTTAAGGTCTGAAGAAAAATTAACACTAAGTTAAATCTATGTATTTGCATACATACATACATTATAGATTTTTATAACTTTTCTGTTCTTAAAATATGAAAACAATTAAATCACATTGAGAAGTGTAGAAGCATCCAAATGCTACTTGTTGGCTCATACATTTTTCTAATTTGTTTCTAGATGCGAAATCCATGCAGTCATTGAATTGATGATGTGATTGACAGTCATTCAGTAAAAAAAAACACTCAAATATACAAATATTTTCTATCAGTTTATACAAAACGAATACCAATTGTGTCTGCTTGTTTTTGCATTGATTTCTTGCTTTGTTCACTACAATTCTATACAAATGCTCTCTCGTTGGCCTTGAAGCGCATCTTTAGATTTTATTTCTACTTGTCTGGATATTCTATTAGTAATTCTATCGCATCTGCATGTTAAAATAAAATAGTTTTTTTACACTTTTGCATTAATCTGTTTGACGCCATAATGTAGCTGCAAATTAATTGCAAATTATACAGTTTTTTCTATATACATATGTATACTTACCTACTTGATACATACATACATACATACATACATACATACGAACATCAAAGGAATGCTTGCTATTTTATTCAAAGTGAAGCGTTGACTGATAAATGGATTTGGCCGGAATTTCACAGTTACGAAGCGCATTCAAGCGGAAGATTAAACTCGAAAATTGTGTATAGACAAAAAATGCGGTCATAAAAAGTAGTACGTTTCGGTAGCAAAATCGCTTGAGATAATTATGTACACACTTATTTATATGGGACGTTCCACGTTAACCGGTGCAGTACAATGGCCAAAATTCTATGGGACGGATTACAAAGATTATAATAATAATAATAATAGATTGGCGCTTACACATATGTTAGTGTTTGACCGAGCTTCTCCTCCGATTTGTGGCGTGCGCCTTGATGTTGTCACACAAAGGGGAGGGACCTACAGTTTTACGCCGACTCCGAACGGCGATTGTATTTTTATGAGAAGCTTTTTCATGGCAAAGTACCCTCGGAGGTTTGCCATTGCCTGCCGAGGGGCGACCGCTGTTAAGAAAAAACCTTTTTTCTAAAATTTTTTTGCGATGTTGCTTTGGCCAGGGCTTGAACCCAGGCCTGCGGAGCGGAGCGCGCACTGCTTACCACTACACCACTGCGGCCACCATTACAAAGATTAAGCTCTTAAAATGATCGTCTAGATGTCCCCCATTGAAAGCGGTCTGGTATTTTTAAAAATTCAGGGACCGAAAATAATCCTTAAATAGCATGATTTTTATATTTTCATAAAAAAATAATCGTTTTGTTTGATTTTTTCGATCAAAACATAATCGTTATTTTTGATTTTTATTTTTTTTTTATCATTTTTAACCGTTATAACGGAGACTGAGTTTTTCAGATTCGTAATCAGCGACCCCAAAACCCCCAGAGGAAAACGTTTCAGTGAGTCAGATCGATTTTAATTTCTCTAGCCGCCATATTTAATCTGCCATTTTGAATTTTTAAAATCAGGCTCCAGATTCTTAATCAGCAACCCCAAGAACATAATAAACCGCTGTTACTTTTTCTTTTTTCGTGTTGGGTTCTCCAGATGCACAAAAGTTGTGAAGCATAGTTGAGGCGTCATATTAAATTTTTCACAAAACTAGACTGTTATCAATGGGGTATAATTTTAAGATTTTAATCCTTGTAATCCATCGCATAGAATTTTGGCCATCGTAATGTACCGGTTGACGTGGAACGTCCCATATATGTATGTACATGAATGTATATGCATGTATGCGGTATTAAAAATGAAGTGAAGATACTTGATTATAAACCTGCTTAAAAATAAGAAATCATATCAATTACAACGTAGGTCATTATAAGTGCCAACGGGTATAAATAATAACGCTTGAAATGGCATAAATGTGTGGGATTACATCCGACGTACGTACATTAAATAAGTTGTACAAAGTTTAATTCAATTAGAGCTGCCACTAATCGATAAGGCGAAGTCTAATTCTAAACACAAAAGCTTCATATTTTTTCTTCATAACTAGTCACAGAAGATATTGTTATTAGTTGGAAAAAATATATGTAAATGCCATGAAAGAGATTTTCTTAGAATTCTGATGTTCGGCGACGCACATGGGAGTATTTGTACAGAAAAACCGGCCAAAAGTCAGATTTACTAGGTTTGGCAAAAGTACAGTTAAACATACTATTCCTAAAGCTAAATAACCGATATATTGAAAGGTAGCCATGAAAACTCCCCCTATGGGTTTCCCTTGGACATACATCAACCTAAAAACAGGCAATATTGTGATCGCATTTTGTTTTTTGTTCTCGACGTTCTATCGTTCTACTTGCTGCTAGGTGGCGATCGAATATTATTTGTCAAAGATCTACAGAAAAAACTCGATGGCTCGCTAGTTTTTTTCCTACTTTTTTCTTCTTTTGTAAACATTACTTAAAAATAAAAGGAAACGAATGCCGAAAAGTGTACTCGGGAGTCAAAAGCCTTCGTCAGAGCTGGTTACCGAGATTTATTCTGAATTATATATGTATGTGTGTATTATCAAATTTTTAAGACCACGAAAGATACTGTAAAGTACTATAAATCTGGACAATGATACTCTCTTCTCAGCTTCGACGAGAACTTATGTATGTGTATAGCACACTGATTTTATTATATTAAAGAGGCAAAAAGGTATATACACTTTTGGACTCATTGACATGTTATCAAAATTCTCTAAAGAGCTTTTTAATTACCCATTTGCACTTTGCGCAACAGCACAAAGGTAAAACATGATTTGTGTCGTATGGTGCGCTCATTCACGTGTTTTTTTCTTTCACCTGCGCAAACACACATGCGTTAATGAATACGTATGATCGGGCTATAGTTATACATACAAACACATATGTATTGTAATGTATTTCAGATGATTTCTTTTATTTACTTTTTTGTACGTTCTTTATATACAAATACATATATATGAACGGAATTTTAAATGGCATAGTTTTTGTCTTTTTGGCAAATTTTTCACCGTTATTCTTCTTCGATTCGTAACAGTTTACCATCGCTCGCGCTTCACATTTCGCTAAGACACTTTGTTGTGAAAGAAAATATTTAGCACAGCTTGCATTTGTAAAAATCACAACTTTATTCATTAACTAAACATTCATTAGCATAAAAAGTGGAAAAGAATTTATGTTCGAAACAAAGTGTATATGCATAGTATTAAAAGTATTTGTGTGTATGTATACGAGTATGTGTTTGAAAAATGCATGACAAGCTGCTAGAGAAAAGAACAACTAAAAGTTACCTACTTATTCGGGGTGAAAAAAGGCTGCATAGTTTGAAGCTAACTTTCCAAAACGAGCTAACTAAAATTAACTCGCCAAGATACACCTTAGTACTGTTTAACTTTTTTGATTGCAGGCATGTACACCGAAAAAAATATTGCCATGAAAAATTAACATTTTGCAATGTTATTTGTAATGTAAACGAAAAATTGATAATTTCACATTTAAAATTGCTAAATTATCGTTATTTTTGTCATTTTTAAAAGAAAATTATCAAAATGATATTGCAATGTACTACGTTGCAATATCAAATTTGAATGTCAAAATTACATTACAGCTTCGGAAGCCGAATTTTACATTAAATTGTAGATGTAATATGATATGTTGTCGCACTAACAATAAAAATGTAAGTATTACAACGTGCAATGTACTTTCTTCGTCGTTTAGTATGACGTAATAATACGAACGTATGATCGCGTCAATTCGTGTCGACATGCGTTTGGTTTACGCACGCGTTTTGGTGATAAATTTTTATAGTATTTAATATAAGAAATAATAAACAGTAATAGCTAAGTAATAATAACACTAGTTTACACGAAAAATTAACCTTTGTAAAAAAGTGTTTTCTAGGCTCACTTTGGGTCAATTTGTCAATATCTTTTGAACAAATCGTCTAATCGACGCAAGCAAGTGTGATTGTGTGAAAAATGTAAAGTTAGACTTTTTACTCAGTGCTCCATAACATCTACATTTCTTATCCGATTTGGATGATCTTAGACTCAAAATTTACTGCAATAATTTATCTTTTACGTATGTTGATGGTTTTAGCGACCTTTTTACTTCTTAATTTGTTAGTTATGCCGGCTCGAGGTCTAGTTTTTTGGATTTTTTAATTAAAACGCAGGTTTTAAATTTTTCACCAATATATTTAGGTTACACCGCGGTAACCGTCTTCAGGGCAAAAACTCCACGTCACACGGAGCAGACGTGTAATCAATTTGCGCTGAAGACGGTAACCGCGGTGTAACCGAAATATATTGGTGAAAAATTTAAAACCTGCGTTTTAATTAAAAAATTCCAAAAAACTTGACCTCGAGCTGGCATAACTAACAAATTTATCTTTTACTTAAATTCGCAAAAAAAAATGTAACAAAATTTTTTTAATCAAAAATAAGCATCTAAAAATGTATAATTTTCAAAATTGATTGAAAATTTAATAACAGTAACAGTAGTACTCTTTATTTAAATCTGCACAGGTTATATATTTTTGCAAAGGGAGCATCAATACCTTTCGAACGGTAGGTTGCTTTCGTCGCCTTGATTATTTTTTTCAAAAGCTTAGAAAACATTTTTTTTCTTAGGTTAACGCGATTACGTCAAAATTTGTTGACTAGTGTGATCGATAATAAAAATGGAAGAAAGCTTAATTCCCAATTTGTGGAATTCCGAAGAAGTCACTATTTTCGCCCGGGTAAGAGATATCGACCATTAAATTGTTTTTATAAAAATCATTTTGTATTAATAAAATTGTTTGGAAAAATATTTTCAGTGTTTTATTTAACATTTATAAAATATCAAAATGATATTGAACTCGTATAGATCTACCCCCTTATTCATAAAAAATAAAATAGCTTTAAAAAAGGTTTATCAATTGAAAAATTTATGAAAATGTCACTTTATAGAGCTTTTTAAACCTATTTTATTTTTTATGAATAAGGGGGTTACATTTTTATCATATCAAATGTACATATTTTTAATGTTAATTTAACACTTAAAATGTCCGCACTACATTGGATAATAGTGATTATTTTAAATTTTTAATGTCGGTTTTGCATTAGAATAACAGTAATTTTACATTTCTTAATATAATATTAATAATGTTAAAATGATAATGGTGTAATGTCAATTTTAACATTTTTTAATGTTGGATGACTTTTGTAACCAAAAAATGTTATTTTTACGGCTGTTTATGGTACATTTTTGGTTCAGTGTAGTTAGAAAGGAATCTGAAAGTACTTTAGTTAATTTGAGAAGAATGTAGAAAATAAATGTCGGCAGTGAACAAAGGTAGTATTAAAAATTCACCTATTTCCATTTAAAACATGCATATTAATAAAATTATCGATAAATAAGGATGTAAATCAATAAATATAATCATATCATGATGCGTGTAAGTGCGCAGTTATCCACGAACGTGAACACAGCGTGGCGTAAATGTACGTAGAAACATATAACATTTTCTGTTGATAGAGAGAGAGAGAAGCAACGATAACGTCACCGTCATCCGGTGGTGAGTTTTCGTTAACATGCAAACCTCATAAGATAGATCGTGGCAGCTGACACGTTCTCCGTTTTTACGTCCGTGGGTAACTGCGCTTTAAAACGGCTTTACAGTTGTTAGTCAAGTTTTTCCTCTTGAGCAAAAAAAAAAGGTTAGGTAAGGTTGAAGTGGCTGCTGCACGCACAGGAAACCAGCACACCTGTGATGCCACATGGATCCAAACCCTCTACTACTTAAACCAGTTTGTATTGTCTACGCACCTTAGCAACTGTCGTATTCCAAACTTTTCAGTTGCGCATAGATCATCTAAAAATCCTATAGTGCAGAGCAAGTGCAGGATAAGTCCCTGATTGATTCAGACTCTTATTTATCATAGCTTCTGCAGTAGTCATTATGACTGACCCCGTGGCCTTCGGCATGCCTTCCTGTCAAGATATGTCCTGTAGAGGCTATAGGACAGTGAGAATTTCCCTTGATCTCCTTATATTCGATTTAGGCCACGTGCGCTTCGTTGTATTGCAGGTGTCTGTACGTTCCCACCTAGTAACCGCTTCTTCCAGGAAATGTTCCCTTTGTAACTTCTTATTTCGTATCTTTTGAAATTTTTTCCTCGTAGCTTTACACATTTTTCTTTAGTATGGAATTACCAGAGTTTCAGAGCCTTCTGATCCAGCTTCCATTTTAAAGAAAAAAAATGTATATGAATTTATAGCGACGCAGTTCAAATTTAACTTGGCCCCAGACACATTAACTATTGTGATCGTTTTTAGTTATTTCACTTTCGTTGCCTTAGGAACTCACCTTCGAATGACAACGCTATTAGAAAATCTTTTAATATAACAGCTTCTAAAGAGAAGGCCATCTGGGAAAAGTACACCTCATTTTGCCCACTTGGCTCTTCTTTTAATAAGCAATTGGTAGATATTATTATGAAATTTTCACACAACAAAAACGATGGGTTGGCGGTCATTTCTGCATATTTCACTCAAAAAACTTTTTCAGCGGTAGCATGTAAGTTTGTATATCTAAAACGACAATGCGATGATAATACCTTTCGACATATCGAAAATATATACACTTTTAATCAACTAATTAAGTTAGTGACATTTTGACCAGTTTTGGCTAATTTTTTATTTAGTGTTTTTTATTTCCTTATAAAAGTCTAGGTCATTATATAACAAGCATCATATAGATTAGTGTGTATATCCACATTTAAAACTGTATACGAAAATTATAAAAATTCCACAAATTTTCACTAAAATTTAAAACTGTTAACTCAGAATTTTTAGAAAAATTTTAGGTATGCAGTTTTATAGCCCATTTAATTATATAAAGTGCAGGTTTCAAACGGCTAAGAATTCACGTTGCTTTAAAATAATTTTTTTTTTGCTGACGCTGTTCTGCATTTTCTTTTATATAAATCCTCGAAATGCTTTCCACATGTATGGAAGAAACTGGTAGCAGTAAAGCAGTGGAGAAGATGAGCCCCAGTCAACGATGACGGAAGCGATGTCCCACCGCCTGACTATGTAGAGATATGAATAGCAATTACACGGCTGAAAAACAAACAATCTGCTGGAACTGACGGTCAGCTCGAGAACGGCTCTATTGATTTTGTTGAAATTTTGCACACCTACTCCGGACTTTTCAATGGTAAGTGGAACTTGATATAGATATGTATGAAATCAAACCCATACTCATGCAAAATATGGTGGTAGTGCATATTTCTGGAATGACTTGAGATTGAGAACTGTAATTTCATGTGGACGTACACATATTAAACTAAACCCATACTCATAGATTGAAGTCGAAAGTATTGGAAAAATGGATGTGGTCTCTCATGTGTAATTTTCATACAGCATATCTCTGGAAGTATTTGAGGCAGGGAACTGAAATTTTTTGTGGAGATTTATGTCAGTAATACCGTATTAATAGCGAAAAGAGTGAGTTAATGGAAAAGGAGATGTGGGAGGTCCATATATAGTAAAATTCTCATAACGAATACCTCTGGAAGCATTAAGCTAGGGTACTGACATGTGATATTTTATCAATGCCGCATTACTGAAAAAGAGTTGGAAATATTCAAAAACGGACGTGACACCTCCAGGAAATTTACATGTACACGCGGCCTATCCCTGAAGCCATTTCAAGATACCTTAAAAAAGTATATCTTGCATACGAGACTTTATAATTTCATAATTTTAAACGCCCTAGGTACCTTAACTCGCTTATAATTATGCAGCTTTGATAAGATGATAGCAGAAATAAATATAGTAAAATGTTTAACTAAATTTACATATATGTATGTATAAAAACGTGGGGCTATAAGCTAGTTAATAATAAAAAATATGAGTTTTTTGAATCATTAGGAAGACTTTTGCTGCTATGAGAGCGGATTCTAATAGTTTCTTCGAAAAAAAGGCGCAGCAACCCTTTTTACTATGCCATTTTGAGTTGGAATTAGTTCAGCTGTTTGAAATGAATTTATGCAGATGTCTAATATGTACATAGAATTCATTCAAACAGAAGACTTAAGGCACGAACCTGTTTCTTTAGCAGGTTCACAGCTGGACGACTGGGTTTGGCTTTTGTGGACACTTGCGCACGCAGGCGTTCCACGCGTTTATTTTTTAATCTAATTCCACACATAGACACGTTCACAGATGTTTATGTGCATATTTAAACATAATTTTATGATACGCTTTTTTTTAATAAGGCTTGCTCGGCTATAATTTATGCAAACACATGCGCATAAGTAATCAACAAATTACCCACACACACACACATATATACACACTTTCAACGCATTTCAATATTATTAAACTACGATATATCAATTGACCCAAAAATTTCCGAAGAACAAAAAAGAGAACACAAATAAATATAAGCGCGCAAAGGAATGCCTGAGGCGATAAAAATGCCTATAAAAGCGCAGCAGTGCCGCCACTGCCCTCTTACTTCTTCTAACGACCGCCTGCCACTTGTATCGGTATCAAATTAATGATTTCTTACGAGTAATTTAAAATCAAAAATTTTACGAATCAAAGCAGCAGTTTGCGCATTTATGCTTACTCATACTCAACTCACACGCTTACTTCACCGGCCGTTGCGCATTTGACCAACTTTGCCACGCATGTCGGTGGCGGCTGAGCATCGATGGGCGGTACAAACACGCACAAGATCGGATACTTTTTTTTTCTTGGCCAAAGAAAATACACATTTTGTTTTGTTGTTGCTGCATGCGCACCCAAAAGCCGGTTGCATTGCAATTTTAATTTGAACGATAAACCATGGCAACTACTTGCACATACTTATGTATAGTACATACATATATATTTATATGCATGCATGGCAGTGTATAAACGTTTACAGAAGAAAGAATGCGTATGTAAGCAAAATATGTTGTAATGCAGTGCACTGCAAATAAAAAAGAAAAAGAAAAAGCAGCCTGGCGACGGCCAAAGAAGCACCAAAAAAGGTAAAATTCAACTTTCACTTGATGCGTATGCGGCTGGCTTTGGCGTCGTACCAACGGCCAGCGCAAGTCACAATGCGCTCGATACAAATATTTATTTAACAAATTATAAGCAAACTGAAAAGAAAAAATACAAAAAAAAAACAAATAACAACAAATCTATGTATCTACATGCATAAGTATGTAACAACACAAAATGCGCGCAGAAAAAAATTTCGAAAAAAGGCTGCGCACGCGCAAAGCAGTAGCAGCAAACATTCCTTCATCAGCCAACTATTTACTATTTAACACATATGTGTTGACTTGTGCGGCTTTCGGCTAGTGATTGCTACTTTAGTAAAATATAATTTTTAGTGCTTCGTTGGTTTTTTTCATTTTCATTAATGCGCCTGCTTCGATGTCTATTGACTGCTCTGTCTATTTTTTCAACTTTCGGCGTTAATTGTGCACGATTATTGTTGTAATTGAAACGATGGACATCGCATCTATGTAATGTACCGAACGAAGTCACCAAACAACAACAAAAAAATACCTAAACGGAATGAGTGAAAATATGTAGTCGCGTGAATGAGTGAGTGATTAAATGTAAACACGAACCATTTGTAAGTGTAAAATATTAATTTCGAAAGCGAAAAAGTTCAGTTTTGTTTGTGCATGCTTTAGCTCTAGTTGTTGTTGTTTTCATCATATCCGTTGTTTGTTTTCATTAACATTATTATCACTATGCAACTTTGGCTTCCACATACAACATTTGTCTGCATTCAATGTTTAATTTCTTTTCCATTGAAATAGTGAAACGTTTTTGCAAATTTATCAGCATGGCAAAAGCCAATTGCCAAATAAAAAGCGACAATTAAATGCAAATAATTTTTTTGGTTTTCGCTTTCAACAAATTTGTTTGACGAAATGAATTTCCGCATGCCAAAATGCATATCTTATCAGTTCGAGTAAGTGTGTTGAAATGAATGCAGGCGTTTATGCTTCGAATGGCTTTGCAAAAATATTCCAACACAACCTGAAAACTGTAAGGAATTTCACAAAATGTTGATTTGGAACAGGTGGAGTAATATTTTATTTTGACATTGAGCCCTTAACAGCAATTAGTCTTAGCAAAAGCTAGCGACCAGCTTAAGTCAAACATTGCTCTATTGTTTTATATGCTGATCAACATAGGGAGAAGCTTAGAGAATCGATACAGTTTTGAGGGATAGATTTTACTTGCACAATAAGTATTGAGGCAGATGCTATTAATAAAAGCTGGTTTTAGATTTCGAAATAAAAAAATCATCATATTTTAAGGCAAAAATAAAATGTAGTATTTGCGTGATATTTTTGTGCGGATACAGTGCCGTACATGAAATGCGATGGATGGGCCATGGCTGTAAGAAGTATGCAGCATGCGTCGATTCACGACACCTTGTCTCCCGTTTAACACCCACCAGTGCGCGGATCGTCACAATCCCCATGAAAGCTAAATTCAACAGCCAAGACCAAAAAGTAATTTTATGATTGAAAGGTTTCACCGATCCAAACGGGGTTAGATCGCTACAGACGTGAGGCCCCGAGCAAGCAGTTGCTGGAAGCGGAACCTCCACCTAGGACCATCCGAAGGCATCTATAAGAATTGCTGTACAAGGTCTAGATTTACATGCGTACGACAACCACTGGGACCGATTGGCAATTACCAACTTCACTAACTCTCTCCCCGAGAATGTCGTCATCGGAGTTCAATCACCACCCATTACGGAGGAAGCAAGTTTGCTTTTAATAATCGAGATCAAGTCGATGCTGTGTATACTGACTTCTCCAAGGCATTCGACATAGTCAGCCATTCTATTTGAGTATCTAAATAAGCAAGTTTGGGTTTTCACTCCGTTTTTCTTTCTTGGATAAAATCCTATCTCTCGTCACGTAATTGTTCAGTAGTGGTGGATAATGCTTCTTCTCGTCCTTTCATTGCGTCTTCTAGCATTTCCCAGGGAAGCATTTTAGGTCCCCTTCCTTTTGTTATGTTTATTAATGACATCTCCAGCTGTTTTGGGCACTGTAATTTTCTTTTATATGCAGATGACTTGAAGGTGTTCACGACTGTTTCAAGTAATCTAGATTCTGTTAAGCTCCAGTCGGATCTTAATAATCTCGCTTCCTGGTGTAATAAAAACCATTTACATTTAAATATAAAAA
>JAPVRG010249936.1:0-14598 GCA_029783565.1 Rhagoletis cerasi
GCTTTCCTGGAAGCCTAACGTTGAGGAAAGAGTCAAGAAGGCTACAGTAGCATTATATTGTTGTAGGGGGGCCATTGGCAAACGCTGGGGCCTCTCGCCGAAGGTAGTTCATTGGCTTTATGTAACTATAGTTAAGCCAATCTTATTATATGGGGTACTCGTCTGGTGGAAAGCACTTGGCAAGGCCTACATCGTCAAGCAGCTGGAGAAGGTACAAAGAGCCGCCTTAATTGGAATCAGTGGGGCACTTCGAACCACACCTACTCTTGCGCTTAATGCCATGTTAAATATTGTGCCTATAGATATAGCTGGCAGGGCTGCCGCTGCGCGCGCCGCAGTAAGGCTAAGTGGGGTGGGCTTCAAGTTCGCCTCAAGCTATGGGCACTCTAGAATTCTAAAAGGCTTCGGTTTCCTACCGATTCGGACGGACCACTGCACGCCGGTTCTAGGTGATGAGGTGGAATCATCTCAACACCTGATGCACTGGTGCCCTGCCTTTGCGAGCTTAAGGTTTAAGCACCTCGGGTCGCACTTTTTCCATACTCCCGATGAGCTCTCGGGAGTGGAGATTAGGCGCTTGAATAGCTTCGTTGCGAGCACGGAGCGTTTCTCCCATAAAAAGACATAGGTGTCGTCATTCTCCTTCTCCTGTACTCTTTTTCCGGTCTCCCTACGTCCTTTCTTCCATCTCCTTTCTAAGGGCATCACAATGGACTGCTTTGTCGAGTCCAAGTGTGCATCCATTTATGGAGGCAGCCCGCTTACCTAACCTAACCTAGCAATTTCAGCAAATTTTTGAAATTTTTGGGGAAATTGGTTAAATTTGTTGAAGTTTCATAATTTTTGTACCAAGTTTGAAATGTGGATTTATATGATGCTTGTTATATAATTTGCTATATTTATATTTCAACATTAAATAAACCAAAGAAATATAGCCAAAAGTGATGAAAATAAGGTGTTTCTATTATTTTTGCCACCAGTATATGTATGTATGCCTCTGTTGTGAAAAGTTACATTGATTTATTTGATTTTGTATTTTAGCATAAATGAATATGTATTAAAGCCTACTACTTTTCGCGTATTCCACTTAAATTGTACAAGAAAAAAGAATATATGAACTTCTATCAACCACAAAATACATTTGTTTACCTTTTTGAGTTTTTTTGCATCGATCTTTTTTCCACACATCTTAAGTAACTTTATCAGATATGAAAATGCGTATAAATTTATCTATTGTCTTTGGTTTTGCTACTTATTAAATAATTTTCACTTTAAAAAGGAAAGTATATGACCCAAATTCATAAAAAATAAAGGAGACTTTAAATACTTTATAGAACTCCTTAAACCTATTTAATTTTTTATGAATAATTCCCTATGCATGTAAAACGCATTTATTTATTATTTATTATTTGGTATGAGAGCTTCTCTAAAAATATTGATGCAATTTTTTTCGAGTTAAGTTGTAGCAAACTAATGAATATCGAAATGCCAGGACTATTCCCGAGATCCGCAGGACGGAAAACCCGAAAAAATCGGAAAAATTTACATCCCTAATATGTAGTATATATGTACGTTTTGGTACACCATTTTTAAAGGGGAAGGTATATACTTAGCTGCATTACAAAACTTTTTTATAAAAAAACACGCCTTAGGAGTATTTCCAGAGCCTAAAAAAATATCTCGAATGGTGCAATTTTGAATAGCATTCAATTAGTGTAGGTTTAGTATCCGCTATCTGTGTGTTGATGAAAGACAATTAATTATTAAAGGAATTCGAAAGAAAAGCATGCAAACTTGTGGGAAATGCAGATGGCATAGCCGTAGTAGTCACCGGAAAGTATTTACATATGAACGATTAGCAATGTAATGAACAATACTTTGAAAATAATTTACCAGTGGGCATCTCTAGCGGGGCTTAGGTTGAACGCAGACAAACTATTGGGCGTTACATTGGGTTTTCGCTGCCTGTTGCATATACAACAATAGGAAGGCCGTTACTACTTTACGGTACTTTGATGTGTTGGAATGGAACTTCATTTTCCATAAGACACTGAAAGTTCAGCATCTCACAGAACTGCGCTTAAAACCAATCTCCAAAACGGCTGCTCTTAAGAAAATCTTCAGTCTACCGCCCATCGACTTATTTGCCGCTAAATCCGCGGGAATATTGACGTGCGAAGGGTATTTCAACTGTGAACCCTCGGGCATTGATCAATTAATAAAATAAGCGGGGGTAGCGACTGTATGGTACATTGTTTCAATTGACAAAAATGCTTTCGGGCATCAATTGCAGAGAAGGAATGAAGCAAGGTGATGAAACGTAGCCCAGATCTTCCAATATATACATTCACAGGGAGCGGGTGGTGGAATCAGGCGGCCAGCAAAGTTGGCTTTCAGGCGGAAGTTGTTTTCATGAGAAAATACATAACAAGTAATTTTTATACGAAAACAAAGACAACCGACTGCAATGTTCATATAAAAATTTAGGAGCATCGTTAGTTTCTTCATGATTTAATGATCTGAACCAAATCCAATTAATATGGGACCACTTTTGAAGTTCCAACTTTCCGATAGAAAAAAAGAATTAACAAAAACGGTTTACATAAGGCAAACGACAATAAAGCAAAATTTGCTTTACATATTTCATTTTTAAATGGGAAATAATACCAAAAAATTGTTTTAATTCCCGTTGTTTATTTATACCAATTTATATTATATGTAGCAATATTGACGTTATATACTTTGCATTTACGGTCGGGTGACATCAGGCCCATGGCCATTTTGTCAATTGATATTATGACCACTTCAAGGGGACATAATGCCAATGGGTATTACGTCCGTTTGTCACAATGTCAATAGACTTTATGACTGTTTTCAATTTGAATTTTTGGCCATCTACGGCATTTTGGAAAACAATAATCATATTAAAATGCCACTAGTTCACTTTTGAGAAATTAAAGCTACCAAATTTTAAGCTTCAACAAAAAATTAGTATGTACATGAAAAAGTTAAATGGACGGATATGTCCGAAAAGAAGAAATTGAATATGTGTACATTAGAGTGGTCCAGAAAATCCTTTTTCAATATTATTCAGTGCTCACGCAAATTTGTGTTCATCTTGCTAAAAAATTAAAGTACATAACTTGATTTAAAAAGTAAATAAAATTTAGAGGTCGCTCAAGTCCATTTTTATTTTGCTTAAAATTACTCGTCCTTCAATCCGTGCGCACGCGAAATTCCTCTGAAAATTTAAGTTTTGTAAGATATTATAATATGCTTTCGAGGCCGCTGAATATAATAGGAGAGAGGAGAGATTTTTTCGACTCGGCTCTTATCTTTTTAGATAATACGAATAAATAATAATAAAAAAACGGGGAAAAAATCGAAATTGCACTTTAAAAGTTGATTTTATGTCAATGATGATGTGTATAGTCATAACCTTAGCGAACAAAATGAGTCATCGCAGAGGATTTCACGTTTATCACTTCTCGAGATATCAGCAAATTATTGAACCTGAATCTAGATGCGTGGCTGTAAAAAAATAAAAAAAGGACTTGAGCGACCTCTAAATTTTATTTATTTTTTTAAATCAAGTTATGTACTTTCATTTTTTAACAAAAGGAACACAAATTTGCGTGAGCACTGAACAATATTGAAAAAAAGGAAGTGTATATACATATATGTATGTATGTATATAAGTATACAATTTTGAAAGTGCCCAGTGTCGCGGAGGTTCCCCTTTGGGCTCGCGCCCCTACCCCCTCTCAAAATTACGCACTAGAGGCATTATAACCGTTTAGAAAAACTAACATTAATAAAATGACACGACTTTACTGCTGAAACTGCTTTATAATCTATAAAATCAGTTCCTTTGCTGCAAATAATATTTTCTTATAAATTTGTTTTTCATCTTTGGCATATGGGCACAAATCTCCAGAATCGGGCGATTTTGTATTACTCACCTTTTCATTAATTTTGATAATGTCATTTTACTTTTTATAAAATATCTGGGTCATATTGACAACAGGTTTGACGTGTTGTTGTACCTTATTTAATTTTTTATACCTGTCATGAGCATGAAATGGTATTATAACTTTGGCCCGATTTTTTTAAGTACCAGAACAAGAAGAGATAGACCCATGAAAATGTATACTTATATGATCAGAACGTCGAGCTGAGTCGATTTAGCCATGTCCGTCTGTCCATCTGTTTGTATGCAATCTAGTCCCTCAGTTTTCGAGATATCCGACTGAAATTATGTGAGTGAGTGCATTTTTATAATGTTTTAATCATTTGTCGGAACCGATAAAATCGGACACCTATAACGTATAATTCCCACATAACTGATTGTTCAGATATGAGATTTTTCTTTATAACTCATTCATATATGCAGCTAGGAACATGAAATTTCGTACTTTTTCAAATATTATCAACGGAGAGTTTACAGTAAAAATGATAAAGATCGGTTCACTATAACCTATAGCTCCCATTCAACCCAAACAATTTCGTGAGATACTTACCAATTAATCATACAAGGCCTACTGAGAAAATCATCAAGATCGGTGATCTATAAGGAATGTACAGATATAAGTTTTTGCGATATAACTTTAACATCTGTCTAGTTCACAGTGTACGTCAATTTAGTATACATAGGTAATGTGTAGCTCCTAAAGAAATGAAGGTTGAAGTTAAGTCATTTTATGTTAATGAAAGGTATGAAGCCTTCGGCATGGCCGAAGACAGTGCTGCCCTTACTTGTTTATTTTAATAATGTCATTTAAGTTTTTTCCTTTTGTTTTTCTTCTTCTTTTATCAGCTGCTGTGTGATCATGTGCACTTTTTTGCACATCTTATATTTGTATATTTGTATGTATATATTCATCATCTTTTTAAACTTGAACCTAACCTGACTAAAACAACAGTGACTGAGGTGTGACATTTGCCCAAAAATTATCCACATTGCAATGCTTGAAGTTCAGTTTAGATGCTCTTAAACCTGCGTATATACATACCTATGTATGTATATATGTTTTTAAAAATGTAAGTTGTGTGTGAACTTAGTATGTAAATGTGGAATGTTAAAGGTGCATCCAAAGTCAAGCAAACAACGCTTGCTGTGATCATGACATTGGAACAACTGCATATAAAGTCATGCAGAAGTCGAAGGAACGGCCAAGAATTGCAAGCTTAAATTCAATGGACACAAAAACGCGGAAGCAAACAAAGCTGGAGTGCAGCAAAAGAAGAAAAAGGAGAAGTAGGCGAACTTGTTATGGCATTCCAGCTGCGACACATAGTGGTAATATTAGGTATACAACAAGAAATAAAAGAATATTAACAAATAACGAAGAAAACTCAAAACAAGCAGTGCAAAATCAAAAGATCATTGAGATTAGTGCATGTAAGATGCGGCACGAACAAATACTTACACTAGTTGCACCACGTACTTACACAAACAAACAAAGCAGAGTAGCATGGAAAGATGTTCGCTTGCTGCTGATTCAATGAAAAAATAAACAGACATGAGAAAAAAATATCGAACTCTGTAGCATCATTGTGCATACAAAAAAGGTGGCAACATTTGCTTTGGCATAGCTGTGGGCCAACAAAGTTCTTTGAACCCACAAACGAAGGCAAGACAAGTAAGAACCTTTTGGTTTATTGCAACTGTGGTAAATGCTGATTTCCAGCTTCACACAACATTGTATGTTTGTAACTAGTTCTTCGCAGAGTCGTTGCGGTTCACCACTTTTCATAGCAGCGGGATAGCGTTCCCTCGACACCTTTGGTTGCGTTAAGGTGTTGCTTTAGATGAATTTTGACTTTTGGCAGGCTAGACATTCTTTAGCGGTTTCTTTATTTATGGATTATAATTCCTTGATTGGTGGACCGACAAATGCAGTAATATCTAAGAGGCGTGTTTCTTCGCACTTTTTCTGAAACTGTATGCGCAAAGTTTTTTGATCGGTTAAGTCAAAACTATTAATTTTTATTGGAATTTGTCGATGACTGTTTTCTGCGTTGGAAAGACCAGGGGGAGAAGGACTTGGCTTCACTTGGCATTTCCAATTGGCGTCAGTTGGAACAGAAGAGAAACGACTGGCGTGCTTTGGTGGACTCGGTCAAAATGGCTTAGGCGGTTACAGCGCTAATCAAGAAAAATAAGAAGTTTCTTATGCACTCTAAGCGTATGAGTAAAAAAACTCAGCTAATATCGAGGCTTATGCAGAACATGTGACTTTTCATTATTCCATACCTCGCAGTAATTTTGTCAGAAAGCGAAAGTAATACCTAAAAGGAATGATATGTAGGGAGTCACTCGATTTAAATCTCTCCTGGTGTTTATCAAAAGATTCAAAAGGTCTCCAAAGCCTTGGCAACTTTTACTTACGCTGTAGGATTTTCCTGAGACGATTTGTTAACTTAATTCCAACAATCGGTATTTCAAGCTGAAATGTTCGCAAATTATAGCGCAGTTACTTACGAGTAGAAAGTAGATGACTAGTTAGAAGTTAATGTGTCTGGGATAGCAAAGCTGCACTGAAGGAATTGGTCCACCCGTAACTTCTTTGACACTATGTTAATAAATATAATGAACTTTTCTGGGGGTCAAGTCACACTGAAGAAATTCGAAAGGATATTCCCCTCTATAACTAGTTATGTCATTCCAAGTTCCGAAATCGAAGCCCCCACCAGGAACTAAATAGGTGAATACGTGTATTTCCCTCAGCAAAAGCAAGGGGGAATAGAGGAACTGAAAATGGGCAGAATTCATGTTATCCTCAATCTAAAAACATTTAATTACTTAGGTATCAGCTTCCATTGAGAAAATCGAACTGTGGGATTACTACAACTCTTGATACTCAAAGCAGATACACTCAAAAAATACATGGTGTACTTCTTTAGCCTGTTCCCGTACTCCAGCATTTGGTCAGAAATAGGCCGGAAAATAGTTCTGAAGGCATTATAAATGTATATACGGAAACGGCTTCTCAATATTTCTGACTGAACCCTGCAGTACGGGAACAGGCTAAATGAATTATTCGTTTTCGTCTCTGTTTTTACTATTCTCTGATTTTCCTACAGAAGTGTGATCAATTTCCCTGAAAAATTCTGCGACCAATAATTATAGATCACTTTTAAACTATCTGTGAAGAGTAATTATGTACATAAGTATGCAAATATGAAATTGTAAACATATAATATTCGATTAAATGGAATAACTTCAAATGCGTTATTCTGCTCAGCAGCATTCGTCATGCCAAAAATGGGAAAAGGAAGGGGTAAATAGTTATCCCAAGGTTAGAAAAATAAGAAGGACTGGAGCGCAGCGCATTCGTAAATACAGAGCGCGAATAATAGCATTTGGAAATGCTGCCGCACAACAAAGTGGAGCGCGAAAACGACCATACGAACATTTCGAACTATTATCCTCATCCGGGTCTTCATTGATACATAATGACCATTGTGCGTTAAATCTTGAAACATCTCCCCTTTTTGTATTATATATTTTTATATTCTCTCTCTGCTTCCCACAATAAATCTCACTTATTCCCAATTTTTCCGAATTTTTGGAAGTTTCACTTCTATCACGTGTACGGTGCTACACGCGTGTATTTTTTTTTTTTTTGTAAGTAAGCATTTCATATTTCAATTCCTAGTTAGTGTACGTACACTCAAGCTTGACTATTTGTCTGAACACTATGGGCTGGTTTCTCCAATAAGACTTTGGCTTAAACTTAGTTATAACTTATGTTAGCTTTGATTTTGTGCTAAGCTTTTTTTCAGTTTCTCCAACTGAGCGACTTAGTCAAGGTAACATGGATAACATAATCCGAGGCTCTCTCTTTTACGACTGGCGATCTGATCAAGCATACACTCGATACTGAAAGTGATATCCAAATAAATTTCTGAAGAAGATTTATTGGTGTTAGGTGAAGCCATGTATAGGCAAGTGGATGTTTCCAGAAAGGTTTTACCCTTAGAGCTTATTTTCTGGGATCGGCCTTCTAAGGATAACATCCGCATAATCATATTGTGGGCTTGCCTCTGTCATCTTGTGTCTATGAAGTGATTTCTACATATTTATTGTTTAAAGTTCAGCTATGTGTCTATGAAGTGATTTCTAAATATTTATTGTTTAAAGTCCAGCTATCCAAGTTGCAGGATACACTTCATAAAAACTGTATAAAGCTCACAAAAATCTCAAAATATACAAATAAAATTTCACCACACCGTAAAGGCAAAGCGGCTTAGTACAGAGTTATCGCACAAAATAACAGGAGATTTTTGCTTCATGACTCGTTTTTTCAAGACTTTTAGAGATTTTCAGTATGTTTCTATTAATTTTTTCGGGATTTTTATGGATACTTCGTACTATTTTTTTCGGTATCTAATGTGATTATTTGGCATTTTTGGAACCTTTTGACAAGTTTTCGGAATCTTCGGGATTTTTTGAGTCCTTTCGGAATTTTTTGAAAACTTTCCGTTCCAAAGGCTCATTTCAATCTAAAGTTAGCAGCCATTTACGAAGGCCTAAGGACTAGGAAGTGACTGCTATTTTCTACTCAATATTTATCAAGAATATTTTGGATTTTAACTGTTCATTAAAAATTATAAGCAAAAATAATCAACTTTTTGCCTATAAAGGTCAAAACATAATTAAAGCTTTCGGTACTCCCAGCCTTTGCTGTTATGCATAGTTATGAGTTATGAGAAAGGATATTCAAAAGCGGTAAAATCAATAAGCGAATTGACTCTCCTCTACTGTAAATAGTTCATTAAAGAAACACGTTTGCCCTGAGTATCTCAGGTGCAATAATCCTATGTTATCTAATCTGTGGTAAAGCAACTGCAACAGGCTCAGTTTTCCTAGTTTTCCTACTCAAGGTTAAGTAAAAAATGGGCAGAAGCTGGAATACAGCCGTGTCATAAATAGCCAAATCCATTAAGCAGACATCACCTTTCGTTAAACGTGGACATGTTTTTAATACCACAACAGCCTAGGTTCCCTAGTGCTGTCCGATCACTACTGCCACACTGAAAAGACGATTTATTCCTATCAATATAGATGTACATACATTATATATACAGAGTTGAGCAGCAAGCCGGTACTTGCGTCGTTACCACTCAAGCTTCCGGCTATTTCAGCCGAAGTATAATTGCCACACTTACACCATGTATGTCTATACCTCTGCCGCATTTCTGCCACAGATGCCGTTTGCCGCTTGCCTTTTGCGATTTTCAAGTTCAGTGAACCCTTTTTATTTTTGCACCTAAAGTGCAATGCCTTTTGGTTGCTTCTAAGCAAGCAGCTGGCGGTCAATGCAGCCATAACAGTCGAGCCACAGCAAGAATTCAGAAAGGTCTATGATAAACTGCGACTATCCAACACTGCTACAACATCTTCTATTTCCATTTCTGCTGATAGACACTTTGTTGCATTTTTCTCCTTTGCAATACTAAAAGCGACGCTACAAGTTTTACATACATACTACATAGATACTATGCACATATGTACATTGTATGTATGCAGCAAGTTTGCTAACTTCTAACCGATATAACTGCTTTTCTTCTGCGGCCCTAACGAATTGCCTTCTTTTCGCTCACATCATCGTACCCAAAGCAGTGAGGCCATTTTAGACTAGCCGCTGCGCAGATGCGGGCGCAGCTGCTGCTGTTGCCACGTCGCAGCTATCAGCAACTTTTATGGTGTCATAAAAAGAGCCGTCACCGCAGTCAACTTCCATCCAACACCCTTCTACGCTTCCGCCCGGCTGCTCATTCAATACTGGCTTCAAGAGCCACTATAAGTCCATACAAAAAATACAGTTGGACGCGTTGAAGCTGTTGTGTTGCATGGCTTTGAATTACGTAGGCAATCACTGAAGTGGCCACACTTCATGCCACGCGTTCTATGTTTTCCGCCCCTATCTATCTATTTTATAATACTATAATTCCTTTAGACTGATTAAGTTTATTAACCATAACCACAGCGCTTGCGTGCATCTCTGTCTGAGCTCAAAATCATTACTAATGTAACCCCTTTTAATTCGACGACCAAAGCGAAATTTTGTTACTTGCTACATAGTGGCTTTTCATACATACTTATGCTTGTATAGTCCATATGAGCATGTGAGATCCTATGGAATTTCTCTACTGTTTCATAATTCAAGTCCTTTGGTAAAAAAGGGTTAGTCAAAAAACAATTTCACGCTAATCATTTGTCTTTTGGCTTTCCAAAGATTTAAAAATTTAAAACAAACAAGTAAGGAAGTCTAAGTTCGGGTGAAACCGAATATTAAATACCCGGCGCACGTATTAAACATCGTTTTCTTCACAATTCTGAAACCTACCGTTACATGGTAAACAGTAATGGTTTTTTCTGAAATTTACCGTTATATGAAAAGTGGACGTACTTTTAGCCCGATTTCAACCAGCTTTCTTTTTGGTGTCAAGGGCATTAATTTTACTGAGCTTGGTATAAATTGATAAAACGGTTACCGAGATACACATACGTAGTCAAAAGTGAGCGGTGCCACGCCCGTTTTCTAAACATTTGTTAAATCGTACTTCTTGCTAAGGAATTATTGCAAACATAAATTTTGAGTAGCTTCAGTTGTTACCGATTTATCACAGATTTCGTATTTCTGTGAATTACCGTTATATGGGTGGTGGGCGTGGTTATTGCCCGATTTCAAAAATTGTCAACCATTTCCTATGCTGGACCAGGATTAATATTTGTGCCAAGTTTGGTTGAAATCGGTAGAGCGGTTACCGAGATATACGTATAAATCCATAAGTGGGCGTGGCTACGCCCCTTTTTCTAAAATTTATAATATACATACTTATTACTCGTTAATATATCATTGTAAATATCAATTTTGAGTCAATAAGCTTTAGTAGTTACTAAAATATCGCAGTTTTTGTATTTCTGAAAATTTCCGTTATATGGGAGCTGGGCGTGGTTATTGTCCGATTTCGCTCATTTTCAATACCATCCGTCCTTGTCCCAATAGAAGTACGCATACCAAGTTTCGTTGAGATATCTCGAGTTTTACTCGAGTTAAGGTGCGGACGGACGGACGGACAGACAGACATGGCTAAATCGATTTCTCTTTTAATTCTGAGCGTTTTTGTATATATATGTCTATATCGATCTCGATTCCTTTAGGCTGTTACAAACAACCGTTATGTGAACAAAGTTATAATACCCTTGTGCACAAGTGCGCTCGCGTAAAAAAAATTTCAAATATTACAAACTGGTACTTAAAGTGATTTCCAGTGTTGATTATATCATGAAAATATGCATATTTGCGGTATAAAATAATTTGGTAATAATATTGCCATTCAGCTAAAGATAAAATACACTTTTATTTTCTATGTGCTCAGAGAGTACGACATATACTCAAATGGACCAATGAAGGTAGAGCCAGCCTAATGAACTTAAGTCACAGGTGAAGAAAATATTTAATCACCGATTCTGTGAGTACACCCGCCATTTGGTTGAATCAACTGGCGAAGCTTGTATACAGTTTAAAGTTAAACGTTTTCTACTTATTGAAAAGACTATTTATTCACCGTGAATTTCAAATAGCTTTGATGATTATTAGCGTGATTTTTACAGAATTGGGAATTATTTCGTTTTCATTTAATTTTATATTTTATATGACTATGATAATTTCCATTTCTCTTTTATTTTACTTTACTTTAGGCGACCAAATAGAACAAAGTCCCGTCAACTCCTAGCGTCATTTACATATAGTCAATTGTGTTAAGATATCCGTTTCAAGAAATGAGTCCCAGAAATATGTAGTTACCAAAACACATTTGGCGAACCACATCAGAAGTTAAGTCCTGCCGGACATCAGGGAACATTTTACACTACCGGCATATGTTGAGACTATTCCAGCACTCATAGCATCAGCGTTGTCGTTGCCCTTGGCATCGGTATGTTCTGGCATCCACAAAGTTTAGGATAGGTTAAGAGGGCGTGTATGGAAAACTGCATACGTACACTCGGAGACATAGTTGTCGACTGTGAGTGCCCTTTGTGAGTGAGTGACACGATGTGGCATATTCCTCTAACAGCCAACACAAAAACCTGCTGAACCACTTGCCCCAAGTATTCGTCCGGCATTTCCAGCAAAGAGCTATGTAATTTCATTACTTTAGACCATATTGCCCACAAATCTGCTTTGCTATCAACTAATAAAGTCATTTTTGCGGTTAGAACCATGCTCTTTACTAGAAGACTAGCTGCCTTCTCTATAGGATAAATATCAGCTTGTAAGACGCTGCAGTTTTTTGACAGACTGATCTACAGATCCTCCGAATAGACATTGGCTGCATAAAATGACATTCAGCAATACCACCGGCTCCGTCAGGATTGGGAAGGACCTCTCCGAGCCGTTTGGTACCAAACGAGGTTTCAGACAGGGCGATTCCCGGTCGTGTGATTTCTTTAATCTGATGCTGGAGAAGATAATAAGAGCTGAAGAACTTAACCGCTCTGGAACAATTTACTAAAAGAGTGTGCAATTGCTGGCGTATTCTGATGACATCGACATCATCGGTATCAAAACACGCGAGGTATGTTCTGTCTTTTCCAAGTGGGATAAGGAAGCAAAGCGAATGGGTCTGGTGGTAAACGAAGACAAGACGAAGTATCTCCTGTCATCAAACAATCAGTCAGCGCATTCGCGCCTCGGCACCCACGTCACTGTTGACAGTTATAATTTCATTAATACCGATAATAATGTCAGATTTTAAATCCAACGGAGAGTCGCTCTTATCAACAAGTGCTACTTTGGACTGAGTAGGCAATTCAGAAGTAAAGTTCTCTCTCGTCGTACAAAAATCACGCTCTATAAGTCACTCATCATGCCTGTGCTGGTATATGGCGCAGAAGCATGGACAATGACAACATCCGATGAGGCGGCCCTTGGAGTATTCGGCAGAAAGATTCTACGGAAGATTTATGGGCCTTTGCGCGTTGCTGACGGCGAGTACCGCAGACGGTGGAATGATGAGCTGTACAAGCTTTACAACGACATGGATATTGTGCATCGAATTAAAGTACAGCGGCTCCGCTGGCTTGGTCATGTCATTCGAATGCAGAGAAAGAGGTAGCAGAGAAAGAGGGGGCCTCCTCTGCGTTGGAAAGATCAGGTGGAGAAGGACTTGGTTTCACTTGGCATTTCCAATTGGCGTCAGTTGGCACAGAAGCGAAACAACCGGCGTGCTTTGTTGGACTTGGCCAAAATCGCTTAGGCGGTTACAGCGCCAAACAATAAGAAGAGGATGAAGAGTAGGCCGCTAGGCACATCTTAAATCTCTCTTCTACATTCCTTTCCCAATTTAGTTTAGAGTCCATAATGATACCTGCAGTGGGATTCTGACAATCGCTACGCTAAATTTTCGTCGCCAAAATTCTCTAAAAGAGAAGCAGAGGTGCCTGAAAGTATACAGCATACAAAATTAAATGCTGCAATGTGCAATCAGCTAAATCTGTCCATACGAGTGACATATGACTACATGTTGCTTGTTTTTGGGCGCGCGTACTATTCTTTTAGAGATTTTTAGCGACCAAAATTAGCGATAGCGAATGTTGGAATCTGGCTGCTGGGTATTTCACTTCGGATAAAAGATTCAAATGAGCGCCCTTTAATCTCGGTAGAGAAAAGGCGTTTACTTCTGTTTTTTCTTGTGAACAAGACCAGTTCTGTTTTGGATATGTTAACCCCGAAGCTGTTCTGCAGCGGGATTCTGACAATCGCTAAGCTAAATTTTCGTCGCCAAAATTCTCTAAATGAAGAGCAGAGGGGCCTGGAACTATACAACATGAAAAATTTGCAGTCAGCCAAATCTGGCCATACGGGGGACATATGACTAGATGTTGCATGTTGTTAGGCGTGCCTGCTATTCTTTTAGAGATTTTTAGCGATCAAAATTAACGATAGCGAATGTTGGAATCCGGCTGCTGGTTGGCTCACTTAAAAATGTCGCCTAATAATATATTACCGCAACTTGTATTCCTTTTGCTTTAAGCAATTTCAGAATATTATTTACCATGTATAGCCAGAGGGGAAGAGAAGGTACGTTTCCCTGGGAAGTACCTCATATGGTTCTCTTTCTCATGGATCATTTGCCTATAGAATAATAACGAAACCAATTTTAGGTGGTACAAAGTTCAGCGGGTACTTCTAGTATTAAATAGAAAGTTATGTTTTTAATGTAGTTACGTATGCATTTTATTTGATACAGATTTATTCCTTTTTTAACAATTCTACCCCTTTATCATTTCGAATTGATTGCTTCAGACTCATCCTTCGTGTAAATAATTAAAAGCAATTGTCTACCGCTGCCTTGCAGTTGCTCTGATCCGTGACAACCAATTCACTCATTGAAACACCATTCTGGTTCAAAACATCCTTCGCTTTTGCAACAAATTCCTCCGAAGGATATTGTTGACGGGTTAAGATCCAAACGATAGCTGTTTAGAGAAATTAATAACAAATTTTTAAGGTAATCAATAAAACAAAATCTAACAAAAGTCCTAAGCAAGTAGTTTGCAATTTCACTCACTGTAATGAGAAT
>JAPVRG010249937.1:0-10757 GCA_029783565.1 Rhagoletis cerasi
TTACGGGCCTTTACGAGTTGGCAACGGCGAGTATCGCAGGCGATGGAACGATGAGCTGTACGAGCTTTACAACGACATGGACATTGTGCAGCGAATTAAAGTACAGCGGCTCCGCTGGCTTGGTCATGTCGTTCGAATGGATACAGACGCTCCAGCACTGAAAGTATTCGACTCGAAACCCGCTGGTGGTAGCAGGGGAAGAGGAAGGCCTCCTCTGCGTTGGAAAGACCAGGTGGAGAAGGACTTGGCTTCACTTGGCATTTCCAATTGGCGTCAGTTGGCACAGAAGCGAAACAACTGGCGTGCTTTGTTGGACTCGGCCAAAATCGCTTAAGCGGTTTCAGCGCCAAACAAGAAGAAGAAGAATTTCAACGTGCCTTGTAGCATTTTGCGTCATTTAGATCCGTTTTATGTTGCCACTAGCAAAACTTTATATAGCATTAATGCCCCGGTTAATAGAACTCTCGCTGAATTGAATAAGCTCTTTGTTTCTTTAGACCTTGACCTCTCACCTACTAAATTTGGTTTTAATTCCCATGTAAAATCATTATTAAGTAAAAATCGTGTTCTCTAACCTCTGCTTTTATTTTAATGTAATAATATTACTTTTTAATTTTTCATAATCGTAATTTTATTAATATTTTCTTATATGTGTAGTCTGTAAGAATATTTTGTTCATAGACTCAGAAATAAATAAATAAATGCTGAATTGGAACTAAGTTGCGACAATTGGACATTTCCATCAATTATAGTTTTTGAATAAAAGAGTTTAGTTCTTAGCAGTAATACTGCGAGTTGCATTTTCGAACTGTCAGTTCGGAACTGAAGTTTAGGCTACAGTCACTGGCAAAGACAAAAAAAATCTTCCAAGCTATTTTTCAATTCGGATAAATTGTCACAGGACCAAATTCGTGGATTTTATTCAGAAACTCCAATGGTGTTTTACCCCATCATCATGAATTAATGATTGGAATTTTTTGATTTCATCAAAGAAAAATAATTTCCGTTTAAGTCTTTGTTGCCATCTTTTATCACAATGTTATAATTAAATGTTATAATTAAATGTCTAGCGAGTGTAAGCCAAATAGAAATCCCAACCTCTCCAATTCCGTCAAATGCTCAAAGCGCTCCTGTAACTTGAGGAAAGCAACATGCAGAATAGGATAAACGAACGATATTTTAAATTCATGTCTGCCATCTTCATTCCAATTTTGCATTTCAAATCCTTATTCAAAAATTGTTCCGAATCGGCCTTCACTCAAGCTTACTTCTGTGGTTTGAGTCTTATCTTGACAAAAGAATAAGCTTTGTCAGTGTAGAAGGGGTTCAGTCTAGATGTTTTGTTGCTAGTTCTGGTGTACCACAGGATAGTGTTCTAGGACCATTGCTCTTTGTTTTGTTTATCAATGATATTGCCAAACTCCCGTTGCCTTTTATTTGCTGATGATCTTAAACTATTTCGAAAAGTTCAGAATTCGTGTGATGCTAAGGAACTTCAAGATGGTATTGACTCAGTAAATGATTGGTGCTTAAGAAACCACCTGTTTCTAAACGTTAGTAAGTGCGCTGTTGCAACTTTTTCTAAGTCAAACTCCACAATACCTACATCTTATTTTCTCTCCGATTTGCGTCTTAGTGCGGTAAAGGAAGTGAAAGACCTAGGTGTAGTATTTGACACAAAATTTTCGTTTATACCTCATCTTAATTATTTATTACCTAAGGCATATTCATCATAATTTTTAGGTCTTTCTTATTAATCGCCTTTTTTATACATATGTACATATATATATATATATATATATGTATAAATATGTATATTGTAGTTTTGAGTGCATATGTTGACGATGGCATAGCAAAAGAAATTTACCCCAAAATACTTATTGGAAAAGTGTTGTGGCGTTTTGAGTTTTTCGTTCTGAACAAAAAAATAAAACTCAAAAGTTAATTTTTATTTCTGAGAGATAAAATAACGCTCAAGAAATGAGTTTTTTTTTCGATCAAAAAAATTTAACTCAAAAAGTAATGATTATATTTGATGAAAAAACTAAAACTCAAAAAATGACAATTTTTCTTGACAAAAAAAATTAAACTAAAATATTATGATTATTTTTGACCAAAAAATATTAATATAAAAAAATAATGATTTTTCAGAGCGAAAAAATTAAACTCGAAAAATGAGTATTCTATTTGATCAAAAAAATATAACTCGATACATGATTATATATTCTGAGTGATTTATAAAAATTAAAAGTGTAATTATTACTTATAATTTTTATATAATCGCTCAGAAATTTTTAAATCGTATCATATTCCTGCAGGATATGAAAAAACATGCACATATATATACTCGAAACTGTTCTACGATATTTGGAAGCTTTTGATTTTTTTCATTGAAAATTTGAAAATAATCATTATTGTCGGTCCCTGTGTTATATACATCTAATTGGAGATACCTGAAAGATAAAATTTTTAAGAAATTTGGAGGAAATTTCATTTTATTTTTAAAAGGAATATATTTAACCACCTTCGGCTGGGTACTAAAAAAATTAATTTCTTACCCTAAAATACATCGATCGCTTGAAAAAGAAATATATATCGGTGTATTCTTTCTGAAATATATTTTTTTCACCAAGTTTACCCAACTACGATTAATTGGCGTCAGTCAGTTTTCACGAAAGAGAAATGACTGGCGTGCTTTGCTGGATTCAGCCAGAATCGCTTAGGCGGTTGCAGAAACAAATAAAATATTGAAAAAGGAGATTGATTGGACCTCCACGGTCATCTTGCCACTCGGCATTGGAAAGCCTGATATTTTTAAGAGATTTACATATCTTAATAAAAAATGTAAGTTAAACTAATCGTAGTTGGGTAAACTTGGTGAACAAATATTGAAAAAGAACATTGGCTTTATATGACCTTGGGGGCCAAATGAACCCCATATATGATATGTTATCTGAACGTAGAATTTTCCATTCTTTCTGAATTCGAGATAAAAGAGAGGGTTTATAAGTTGAAAAAACATGAAAATTGAGCCTGACGGCCATTTTGCCACTCGGCATTGGAAAGCTTTGTTTTTTTTATGAATTTTACATATTTTTAGAAAATTTTTTGGTCAAAAGAAAAATGAGCAGCAGGGGGTTTACATTCAGAAAGAATACCCCGTATATACTCATAAAATGTAAGTATTAACTTTATAAATTGCCTTATTTTTTTCATAATACTTTTAAATCACTATTTATACTCTTCTTCGTATATGTACATATAAGTGTATGTATGTATGTATATATGTAGTTAATATATGTGTATGAATATCACACAACAAAAGTGTTACTTTGCACAATTGTGCAATTTTCTTTGGTCAACCCGTAAATGGTCGGTCAACGGGGGTGTATACGTAGCAAGCAATTAAGAACAAAACGAGTGCAATTAATTATGCCAGCCAGTCAACGAAACAATCCAACAGCAACGAGCAGAGGCAATCATTGCGCGAATACAGACCGTATGGCATACCTAGTTGTGTAAATGTGTTTGAATGCAATTTATTGTGACTGTATATTTTACAAAAAATTTTAGTTATTTCACAGACTTTTTAAGCAAAATAATTTTTTTAAGACACATTTAAAAGGTACACATTTACGTAGTGGTAAGCACTTTCATACTCATTGAATTCTTAAAAAATACGGCATTTCTTTTACATTTGCATAAATGTATTTTAAAGTAATAAATTCAGAGCGCGTAGGAAAGAATTATTTTGAAAATTTGAAAACACAACCGTGATTTCGAGGATACATACAGAGACTTCTCTCATTGCACAATATGATTTCCTTATAACACAATAAACTCGACTTATACTGTTTCGAGCCAAAAGTACCAATTTATTTTGCTTTTTCTTGTTTAGAAATTGATAAAAGAAAATGCTTCGTGATCTTTTGGGGGTTTTGGAAATTTTTAAAGCGTTTTCTGGGACTTTTTCGGGATCGTTAAAAACTTTTCGGAACGACTCAGTAGTCATTCTTCATGCTTTACTTTTCGCGAGTTTCCAGCATATTTTCGAGATATTTTTTTCGGCATGCCAACAGTTATATTTTTCCTGCTCATTTGGTATTTTTCTAAATTTTTGGAATATTTCTTTTCTAAATCGTATTTTGTTTTTTGGGGCTTTTCTGAATTTTTCCGGAGTTTTGTTGGAATTTTTTGGTGTCATTCAAGATTCCACGGGGTTGGTATTGATGAATATATTCGTGCTTTACAATTCGGGGTCATTCAGAATATTTCGGGATTTTTAAGAATTTCTTCGTGAAATTTTTTTTAAGTAATTAATAATAATAATAATAATAATAATAATAATAATAATAATAATAGTAATAATAATAATAATAATAATAATAATAATAATAATAATAATAATAATAATAATAATAATAATAATAATAATAATAATAATAATAATAATAATAATAAGAGGTTAAATTTTTATAGATCAAAAATTACTCTGGAAAACTCACGTCGAGGAAACTGCGAAGAGAGCTGTAATATCATTTATGAAAATTACTGCATGGGTGACCATTTAATAACCGAGGGCTTGGTGAAATCCAGAGAAAGTAACAAAACATTTTATACATTTTTACTAAAAGCGAAGAATTCCTGTCTCGAAATTTAAATCAGCTTTATACCCTACAATAATAATAATAATAAGTAATTATTTATTAGCCTGCCTCTAAATGTCACACGCTTTTCTGATAAAATTTCCTTGTTTGACATTTTTTCCACTAATGTTTGTTGAAAATGCAATAACAATCCTCCAACATTTATAGAAGAATTAACTAGGTACTTAATTAGCTGGAATCCTCTCACAATTTCATTTGAAGACCAACTGTCCTCTGGATATTTTATGTAAATCATATGCCTAGTAGAAGCCGTGGCCGAGTGTTTAGAGGTGCGAACTATCATTCAGGTGCGATTCCTGATCCAACCAACCGTAAAAAAAGTGTTTTTTTTCTAATAGCGGTTGCAGGCAATTTCCCACTAATAAGTGTATTCTGTACGTCCGCCCCATATTGGAGGAAAAAAAATCTCGCGTAAAGCTCCAATTTTTTTATAGGCCTGGGTTTCTTTCGTAAGCGTCTCTTCATAGAACACATTTCAAATCGTTTGCTTTGGTTCATCGTTTCCACTTTTAGAACATGCGTTTAATAGGGCCAACTAAAATAAAGCAATGCTTAGAAAGATATTTGTTTACTATGTTCAATTCTGAAATACTACAGTCAAGACAAAACAGCAAGTTACTCATACGCACCGCTGAACAATAATTCGAGGAATTTAACAATTATAACGAAATTGGTGATTCCATTATCGCGTGTGCAACATTTAGATGCATTTAAAGTTTCATAATAATAAAATAAAAAACATTTTTAATGAAATTTATTCGCTTTTAAGAATTTTTGAAATATTTAAATAGACAGGAGGGAGGTTTAAAGTGCTCTCGCGGGTGCAACAAAGTTGGCCCAACCTCTCTAGATCATAATACAAAAACACAAAAGTCTGTTGATTGAGAAACAATTACTATGTTATACCTTCACATTTTTCAAGGCGTTAAATTAATTAAATTAAGTAATAAAAAATAAGTATAAAAAACAAAAAAAAACAATAAATAATTCGCTTTTAGGGAAATCGCGGGTGCAACGTTAAATTATAATTATCTGGGGTGCAACCCGTCTCAAAAAAATATACATAAATTAAATATAAATATCATTAAAGTCTAATACAGGAAGGAAATTTGAGATCTTTCTTTTCAAATACGTTAGACTGGGTTGGTCCCCATACAAAAAAAAAAAATTGCAAATGTCCGCCCCTAAATTTAAAGATTATGTTGAGAGGGTTTCGGAAAAAAATTTTTTTTTTTGATCCTTCGAAATACAGTAGAAATATTTTTTTTTCAATGTAACTTGGTTATTTGACGTCCGATTTTTAAAATTGATATGTCATTATTTTGTCCTTAGGAAGTTTCACATTTCCGTTTAATGTCCTTTTAAGCTATGAAGTTGTTTTCACATAATTAGGTCAGCTAACAAAGTTGTACCCCCGCCCCCTAAAGTATCCTTTTTTCTTTACCAAACGAAAGTACTTAAAAATTTAAGAAAATGTTGCTTTCAAACCATATTACTAAAATAATAAACAAAGAAGTTATAGCACTTTTGATATCACAGGTCAACATGGATTTGTTGTAGGAAATTTATATATCATTTCCGAAGGTATTTGCTGTGTTGAATACGAATTCGCGGTCGGAATTTGTCCATCTCGTCAGGATTTTGAGATAATTGAGGTTACGTGCCCGAAAAACGGCGTTTCCCTACTTTTGAGATCTTGTACAGGGTACAATATATGTTGTGATTTTTTTCTCTAATCGTATCATTTAATACCACACTTATTTGACACTAAAAAGTGTATCGAAATTTGATGCATAACTTCAAATAGCCATAACTTTTCGAAAAGAATTAAGTAAATAAGATCTCAATATCTTGAATTGAAGGTTAAGAGTGGTATTAAATGATATGAGAAAAAATTCACAAAAATTTTTTGTGTCCTGTACAAGACCTCAAAGGATGGAAAATAGCCGTTTTCGGGTACATAGCCTGAATTATCATAAAATGATAATGATGTGGTGGGCGAATTCTGACCGCGGATTCGGACTCTACACAGCAAATTACTTTGGAAATGATACATAACTTCCCAAAAACTTACATGACCCCGGTATTTGTGGGCCTGTGTGTTTACTATAACTGTTATTTTATCTGTGAGCGATTTACAAACATAAAACTACTTAAGCAAATTTTGGCGCGAATCAAGACTTTTATATTGGTCTCGGCTTTCTAATTTTGCCAAAATGTGACCCAGGCGCTTTTCATCAGTGACAGCACTTGCAGACTCATTAACAACACGCACAAACCGTTCGGTATCTGGGAATGACAAAGGAACTCTGAAAAATTTATTTCAAAGTATTATTAGACCCAAGAAGTTTTGGTTTGAAGATATTTACCTGGGATATTTATCACTTCGTTTTCCGAAAATTGAAACGTTGTAAGCTGACTATCTGGGTAGAACTGCACACAAGGGGGTTCCGTAATCTTAAACTGACTCCAATCGATCATGCTGACACACGATTCACTTTCAAAGTTTATTACGCCACGCTTTGGGACATTGAATATGCGAAGCCCTGCTGGTGGATATTGACGTGCTGTTCTGATTTTTTCGTACCCATCATTTCGTGTCTCTGGATCAGCGTCAGTTATCATGGCCAATAATATATTTTCTTTATTAACTTTTCAATGCAAACCCTAATAATAATTTTTCCTCCAAAAATATCATGAGTTTCAGGTCTAAGTATAATAAGAATCAAGTAAAATAACAGTTGCAATAAATATTGAAAGTGATATAACTTCTTTGTTTATTATTTTAGTAATATGGTTTGAAAGCAACATTTTCTTGAATTTTTAAGTACTTTCGTTTGGTAAGGAAAAAAGGATACTTTAGAGGGGGTACAATTTTGTTTGCTGACCTAATCATGTGAAAACGACTTCATAGCTTAAAAGGACATTAGAAAGAAAAGTGAAGCTTCTCAAGGCCAAAAGAATGACATATCAATTTTAAAAATCGGATGTCAAATAACCAAGTTACAAAGAAAAACCCTTTTCGGCTGTATTTCGAAGGATCAAAAAAAATAAATTTTTTCCGAAACCCTCTCAACATAATCTTTAAATTTAGGGGCGGACATTAGCAACTTTTTTTTCGACCCAGTCTAAAGTACATATAATAGTTAATATTGAAGCATAGCAAAATAATAAAAAAAAAGTTTAAGCACTCAATGTTGTTAGTTGTTAAAAAGTTACTCCCGCGATTTATACATCACGATTGCAGGTGCAACCAATTTGGGTAAATGTTTATTTAAATGCCGCTAACGTTACACCCTAAAAACGAGTGCTTTAATTTTGTCTTTTATTTATCCTTACTTATCCACAGTTTCAGCACATTAACACTTTATTTCTGTAAAAACACAAACCTTTATATCTTCGTATCGCAGGCATAACGAGCTACCAATGTATACTTGGTGTCACTAATACTTTAAAAACAAGTACTTACATTGTTTAGGCGACTAATAACACCTAGTATCCTACATATACCTCCAATGAGCTGGCACCAAACCGGTATACACAATAGATCATTTATGCACATGCACTTCTCAAATGCCGCATAACAAAACCTATTAAAGAAGTTAATTGATGGCATCCCAAATCATGTTCAACTTGCTTGATACATCCCCAAAAACTCTTCCGGAGTTTTATCAACGGCAAAAGCCAAAGCGCTACAAGCTGTCGGGGCTCTGTATGACTTCCAGTATACAGAGGTGGTACAAGAGTTTACCATTGGCCACAGCGCCTACCCAAACATTTTTGCTTGAATACATTTTTATTTGAATAAATTCATCCTGGTCTTGCGCTTTCACTGAGTTAATCATACATATTTTTGCACATAATATTAAACTTATAGTGTCACTACACGTGTAGCCGGTAAAATATAATTTCAAACTGTTAGTAATAGCTGTTTCGCGCTAGAATTACCTTGTGTGATTTTGCAGTTAATACCAAATTTTTAAATGAAAATATTTGCAAGCGCGCCGATATATTTAATATGAAGGAAAATCGTCATTTGTTTTCTAAGCGTTAAATTTGGATCCTCTACTTTGCATCTGTATCAAAAAAAGTATAAAGTACCGTAATCTAAAAATTAATGTCTAGAATTGTCTATAGCGGAATTTCCCAAATATAAAAAAAATTAAATAAAACCTATTTACTCTATTTTACCAGCAAGATTTTATTAAATTATTAATCACAAAATGCGTTCATATTTTTCATTATTTGCATAGTCATTTTCAAAAAAAAAAATAACTAACCTCAAATATGCTGTTTTTATTTACATTTTCTCGTAAAGCGAAAAAGTTGTTTCTGTTGACATGAAATCTCACAATAAATAAGCAATTTATTCAAATAGGTGTTGACAGTTGTTGTGCGTTAATTCTTTACACTCGTTTTGACTTTGTAATGTCATCTAATTTGGCAGTTTTATTGGCGGTATTAGCGCTCTGTTGGAGGGAAACAGGTTTGTTTAGATGTTGACGGAAAATACTGTTTGACAAAGCAAATGAGACATGCTGTGAAAGCCACAAAGCATAAAATTAGTAAACATTCTGAGTTAGTGAAGCATATTTATTTAATTCAATGAAGTAAATATGAATTGTAAAGCACTACTAGGTGCGATCATCGCCGTAGAAATTCAATATTGCGTTAAAAAATTTGGTGCAGCCACTGCATATATTATCAATTTGACCCAAAAGAGTTCTCATATTTGTAAAATCATTATTTTTTCTCTCTTTTTAAACTTATAATTAGTACAGCCTGTAACTGATATACATACAATTTCACTCAAGGACAGTCAACAAAAGGATTTATCTACTTAAATTTAAAAAATAGTTGTCACAGAAAATATATTGCAGTGGATTTCTTACGCAAAATGCAAATATGTATTAGCAGCGAGTGCAGTGTAAACAAGTGTATGTATGTGTAAATATGTAAATAAAATGAACCATTGAAAACCACTATTGCAAGTAAATTTGTACATAAATAAAGCAAACATATGGAAATATAAAGAAAACAACCTCCTGTGGAAAATATGAAACCGAGATATACGTATGGCTTTAGGGAGTATACATTGTACATAGAAAGCAGCGCCATCACGTCATAAACAGTCGTCTTAGCCGCGTGGCTAGAGGTGCAAACTACCACTCGGTAGTACCCAAGTTTTATGCTTCGTCAGTACAGCTTTGAAAGTTACAGAAAAACTTCGAATGGTAGTCGTCACTTGGAAGGCAAATGTCAAGCTTCCAAGAGTACAGCCAGGTTTGTCATTATCGCCGTTCACAAGTAGTAGCTGTGATTGTGACTGTTGTTGTTGGTATTTTGTAAAATACACTTTCGTTTTTACTACAAAACATCTTCATAAGTGTGTACTTTCTCCGATCTTATTGGAGTGCATGTAGTCTTTACGCATGGAAGACGTAGAACTTGGTCTTAAACTTAATCTTAAATTCAATCGTAATCATAATCTTAATCCTTATCTTACTCTTCATCTTCACCTTAATTTTATCTTAATCTCTACCTTGTATTTTTTTATCTATACTTTATCTGCATTAAAAATTATTGTTCGAATATCTATAGAACGAAAAGTGCAGAATCTGCTAATTTTCCGCTAGAACATCCTGAAAATCCGTGTTACCATCCAAACGTTTTTATTTATTTATCTATTTTTGAGGAATCCATTCGTCACTTTTACACAATTGTCACATGATGTTGACAGTATTTTGAAATTTGTATAGCACACGCTTGAGATTTGTAAAGAAACATATTTCCTTATTTATTTTTTTATTTATTTTTTTTTTTAAATAAATCTAGGAGTTGCCTACCTATTTTCGAGTTACACTTGGCAAATATACATATATTCTACTTCACACATACATACATATGTATGTATATAAACATGCACGCGTGCTCACATATGAGTGCATAGATACCCTGTCGGAAAGAAGTGATTTTTATTTTAAAACAACTAATTGAAAAATTACTTTGGAACAAATGCAATTTTTTTACCCAATGAACCATCAATTGAGAAAGTAGTTGGAAACTAACTACCTTCGAAGTTCTTTAAGC